>BQKZ01000251.1:164556-180866 GCA_036244855.1 Temnopleurus reevesii
GGGGGGGGAGGTGGGGGGGGGGGGGGGGGGGGGGGGGGGGGGGGGGGGGGAGGGGGTGGCTGACACGTCATTTGGTTGGTGAAACTTGACCTGTAATACATGTATTTTTGACTGTGAGTGTGAGTTGTGTCACCTAAGACATATTGTAAAACTATATTATTTCAATCAGTGTACAATTTATTTGTATTTAACGTTAGACCTATATATTAGTATATGCCTTGATTTATACCTGTGTCAATATTTACTCTGTCTGGTATTGGTATTGGCATCCTCTTGTGCCGAGATGTTCATCTGAGCGCCATTGGCATATATGTGATGTAATCTCACTATCTGTGTGTTAAGTGAATAGGATGCAGAGGAGGATGCCAAATTTTTTGTTGTACGAAAATGAGAGGGGTGTCTATTTATCATTTAAAATAATATTGTTCTTATTCAGGTTTTGCTGAGATATTTCTCACACTTCAAGTTACTTCAATTTTTTTAAATCTGAGACTTTAGGTGTGCAGACATTACACCTCCCTAGAAAATGTGGAATTTATTGAATGACAGTTGGAACTGAAAACATTCTTAGTGTATTTTATGATTGTACTACTACTAGAAGGGCTCAGAAATAAAAGTGAAACAGAGTCAGCACACGCAGTAAAAAAAAATAACCCTTTTGGTGGTAGAAGACAAATTGATGCAAAGTAGATTTACAAAGAAAAAATAATTGCCCATTGAATTTTGCAATCATTTTACTACCTTTTTTCATTCATTTTCAACAGCTTATTTGCATTATTTCTTTCATACACAGCAAAAGCTGAGGTAATTTTAAGTTCTGACCTATGAGGAGACTACAAACCAGCCTTAAAGATGTCTAATATGAAGAATATGAACCCGGAGCTGAAGCAGTTTTTGAGGAGAAACAAAGTTCCTGATGTATACGAGGTATGACTATAATAATAATATAGTATAGTTCAATATAGAAATCTGTGAAACCCAAGGAATTCTTTAGAAAATATTTAATTTTGTAAAATTTGCTTATTGCATTTAAACTTAGCTAACCTGTTAACCTATTGATTGATTTGAAGGGGCAATGTTCCTTAATATGTGTCAAAAATTGATACTAAGAAATTCTACAAGTTTTAAATGAGTGCTGAATTGTTCTGAGTATTTATATGAATCTAAAGCTTTTGGTAGTAACATTTTTGCAGTGTTTTTATTAATTTTTTTAAATGGTTTTTGCGTATCAAAGTAGAAAATTCTAATTATTCCCTGGTTTCTAGAATACTGTTACTGATTCACATAGAGAACAACAATATAAATTGAAAACAAATGTTTATATCACTATCTGCAACAACCATGAATTGTCATTTTATTCCAATTTATTCATTAGGCTTTATTGACTGGCCTGGCTGTGGTATGCCCAGATGATCCATATGAATACCTGATTGAAAACCTCACAGAGCTCCTCAGACAAAGGGAAGAAGATGTACATGGACTGGAATCACTCAAATGGTATGTTTAGTTAGAAAGAAGAACCATCATCATGGCAGTCACATTGAAATGCTTATCATGAAATGCTTTCAAACGTTATTGATGATAATGTTGACCACAACACCGGTGAGCATTTTTTTGATGTAGTAAATTTCTCCAAAAAATATAGACCACTTTGATCTTTATTTGTGTTATGATTATCTGTTGTATTTAGGCCAGAATATGAGCAACCTGAATTTTCTACACAGCAAAATGTAAAATTTTCCCAACAGCTATTACACATTTTTAGTAATAATAATCTACATGTATCTTAAAACACTACTTTGAATACTAGTTTTCTTTTGAAAAATATTTTTCTTTCTCACTTGATGTATCAAATATATTTTGTAGGGATTCCCTAGTCCCAGATGAGATGAAACCAAAGAAGAAAATCTTTGGAGCAGCATACCTTGATAACATATACCTACTCGATGAAGAGAACTTACATGTAAGTATTAATATCAAGGGGGAATGATTGAATCACATCAATTCATACTCATGTTCTTGATTTGTTTCAGACCCAAGCCTGGAATTCATAAAGCTACTTTATTTTTTAGTCCATGGTCTAAACCTGGTTTAAACCCAGGGCATTGTTTCACCGAGATAAGAAAGACTTTAAAAATGGCTTTAAGAACAACTGGTATCCGATCTTCCCCATAATTATTGATACTATTATACCTATCCATCGCAAGAACAGATACCAGTCATTTTTTAAGGCTTTCTTATAGTAATGAAACACTGCCCTAGTATGGGAAAATGTAAGCATAAGTGCGCTTAATTTAGTGTGCATACACTGTACTTAAAAGTGGTCCAATAAATGTGCTAATGTGACAATTTAGCTTAAAATGCTTAAAGTTAAACCATCCCATGGTTTAAACCTGGTAGGAAAATGAGCCACCTTTCTGAATTATGGCCCAAGATTTAGGATGACCATCCTTTGAAATCAAGCAAATAGGAGTCACTGGCTGAAAATCACCTTAGAGATGAAAGTACGGTATCTCATTTTGTTTCTTTGCTGTCATGAATATTCAAAAATTTTCAAATTTTCACATATATCTGTTTTCATTCATTTTTATATGTATTCAAGTAGCACATTTCATTTTTCATATTCATCATCTTTGTTCTTTTAACCTTACCACCCTGATCCTAAACTGCAGTAAATGATAAAACCCACTTATTTGTATCAGTGAAAGCAGTCCAATGGTGATGTATTTTCAACTATTGATGGTGTTGAACTGTTGATAGCATACAAGATTAATCACACCATCTTACAATCACTGATGTACTCCCATTTACATATGCGTTGTGTTACTTGTGATGTAATTTTAACATGAACGTGTCATTTATCCATTGAATGCTCTCTTTCAAGCCTTGGGAATGGATGGTAAGTTAGAATACATGTACATGCCTGTTATGAGTTGAGTTGGATGACACAAGTGATTTGCCTGAGCATTTTCCCTTTCTTTTTGCACCAAGTCCTTCTTTTTGTTTGGTTTTTCTATGCTTCAATTACATATATTCAAGTTTTATGCTTTGTTTTTTCCCACTTTAAGTTTGTTTTTGTTTTGTTTTGTGGTTGTTGAGGAAGGAGACGTTATGAGGCATTACCAAATTCGACTGATATTTATATATGTATTTTATTATTATTATTTATTTTTTTTTTTGGGGGGGGATTAGGGGAGGGATGGGCGATAAGTTTAGGTTGACTTTTGTTGCATGTGTTCAGGTTAGCCTACATGTGTGCTTTTTTATTCATGTAGTGTATTTAGGCTCTAAAATATTTTAAGACATCAAGTACAGCAAAAATATGTATATTTAATCTATATAGAATTGATAAGTTTTGCTATATTAGTTAACATTTTGAGCAAGATGTTTAATTTTCAAATAAACAAGAGGAAAACAATGAAAAATAATTGCCTGGCATGTTATGATCTTGAGTGTTGTGTGCAATTCAAAAGACACATTCTGCACGCTTGTTTTTTGTTTTTTATTATTGGTTGCATCGTGATGCAGTGTGCGTTAAAATAGTGAAATATTCATTTATTTTTCTCATTCAAAGAGGAAAAAAGTGAACTTGAAACAGTAATTTTAATGTTACAGCATTTTTGTTTTGGTATTGTAACCAAGCCCCAGGAATGAAAATTGCACAAAGGTGTTATGCATAACTTTTCTTTTAAACTGACATGTTATACATGTACATTGTTTCATGATATCATGTTATACAGCTTTCAAAAGTGTTGCTTTACTAATAATATGATGTTTTCCCGTACAGTGCTAACTTGAGTGAAAAGAATTATATTATAATTGAAAAGATGAAAAGAATTATATTATAATTGAAATTGAAATTGATATTGAAATTTATTCATCACTTCATTAAAAAGAAACATACAAAATTACAAATCATAACAATATCTAACAAGATAAATAAATAGATAAAACTATGAAATGACTGGATCATCGATAATGTTTAAAAAATTATAGGGTGTCTTGTTTCTTTATTATTTTGTCAATCTATTTGATGGAGGTATTGTCTCATACCATATAAGATGAATTTCTGAATCCTACAATGAATGTCCATATCCTTGATTAACAAAATAGCAGTAAAATTCTTATAGCTTTTCAATTGTCATCATACAGTTTATAATTTGAAAATAATAATGTTATTATTGTTCACATCCATTTGAGTAAGAAATAATTTGATGTCTCCATTTGATGTCATTATGTAATCTACATCTAGATCTGATGCGTCTATTTATGGAAGAATGGGGCAATTTTTTTACAATGGAATTGACTATTTCATTTTCGAATTCATGTTTTCAATTTGTAGCCACATCCAGAGTTGTACCAGAAGGCCTACCAATGCTACAACAACAGATTGGTTACCATGACATTTAAGTAAGTGTAATATAACAATAAAACAAATTAAGAATACATAGATCTTGGTTTGGATCGCCACCTTTAAATTTATGAGAACACTGCTCATCAAAAATGTACATGTATTCATTTTTTCTACCAGTTATAAATTGTTTTTATAAAATAACATCACTTATGTCTTTTTCAAAAGTTGAAATTGTTCATTGTTTAATCATGATTCAAATGTATTATCATGATAACTTATGATACAAATATTGAATCTTTCATCCATTTCAAAAGTTTGTTTTTCTTTAAATAAGAGTATGGTACCCCATGCCAAACTCTATGACCCCATTTACACCAGAAAGGAGGCCCGAGGCCGGCCTCGGGCCTCCAATTTAGGCCGGCCCGAGTACCGCAAATTTGTATGTTTACACCAAAAATTAGGTCAGCAATTAGGCCTCCTTTTATTTCATCATTTTCTGTCTATCCTTATGTTATTCTTTGTTTATCGCTTATTCTATCTTCATTTCCTGTCTATTCTTATGTTACTCATTGTTTATTGCTTATTCTTTCTTCATTTTCTGTCTATCCTTATGTTATTCTTTGTTTATCGCTTATTCTATCTTCATTTTCTGTCTATCCTTNAGGCAAGAGAGTGAGTTGACATTTAGAAGACGTTTGCTGGTTGGGAACTATAAATGCATTATTTTAAGCTTCCACGAATCATTGATACACAGCCACTGCTGCATTTTACTAGACACTCAAGTATTTGAAAAAAATCACCGCACCCTGATGGGATTTGAACCAGTGACCTCTGGGTAACTAGACTAGTGTCATAACCACTAGAGCCTTTGAGTGCTCTTAGCAATCCGGTCCATTGCAGTCTTTGCTTCATGTCTCACAATTTATTGCAACTTGGAAGAAGATTTTTGTTATAGTACAATGATAATTAATCATTGTCATTGTTATGAATCTTTGAAATATTAGAGAACAATCTTACTACTTTTGTCATTTGATTGATAGATGTCTCTCTTGATTTTCATATGAAATATCCTTGGGGCAGTTTTAGTTTTTTTATGAGAGCTGAAAATCATTCATGACTTACAAACTTTTTTAATTTGAATTTTCAAACTGGTGATATGAAAGTTTTCCATGATTTTAATGCTCTCTTTTCAATTTTTTTTCTCTCAATCTCAGGAGCTTTTGATATAATCCAGCGTGTATACAACATATCTCTATCTCGATTGGTGTTTGAGGCATGGCATAATGTGATGCAAGAGTCAAGACGCACTAAAGAATACTTTGAGGTATGTCGTAAAACAGCGATAGCAGATTAATATGAAAAAAACAATTTTACCTCTTTATCAATTTATGCAGCTTTTTGTATTGTTGAATAGCATGATTAAAATGATTTCAAAATACCATTCTTTATTTTCTTTATCTACCCTATTCCCAATATTGCATAATCATATTTATTTTTTTCTTTTTCCTGGAAATTTCTATCTTAAAATTTTTCATTTGAAACTTGGGGAATGAGGGAATAATGCCCTATCTGCATTTGTTGAGGAAAAGTCAAGAGTAATCACAATGTTTGACAAATTACTTACAGATGTGTTCATTGAAACGCCAGCTCTATCTTATAGGTGGAAATCTGTATTTTCATTTCTCATTTTTCCTATTCCCACTTCCAACCCTCTATCTTTATCTCTCTTACTCCTTCTCTCTCTATTTCTCTACCGTCATCTTATTCTTTTTTCGCTTTCCACATGCTGCTAATTCTTTTTGTCACATTTGTTGCACAATCTGTTATAATTTTTCTCTGAACAGAGACTAGAGAGAGGTGAGTTGGATGGAGAAGAGGACATGCTAGGTCCCAGAGGAGAAGCAAGGGATGATATTTCATTGCTACCTAGGAGGGTAGCCATCAAGGTGAGATATCAATGCATTCATGAGAGTACTCTATAGAACTTTTACAATGGGTACTCCAGCAAGTTGAAATGAAGGATGAATCTCTCTCAATATGATGTACAGTACAGTGCCATCACTGAAGGACCTGTGCACTTCAAAAGAAATTACCACTATTATTATTATTTTTATTGATATTGCAGGGAGTAAAACTGTTGTATCTAGCACACATTTCATAGTAATTTGATGTGTTGTACAAAGTGGTAGGCTAAATTGAAAATGATCATACCAATTTTTGTTAATTTGTTGGATAGATGTGATGTACAATGTACATGGTAATCAGAGTTGCTTACATGTAAATAGAAAGGGAGATTGGGTCAGCCCTCCCCAAAGGCTAATTTCAATTGAAACATATTATTTGAGGCTGTAGTTTTAACCAAACATGTCTGAAACAATACATGTTGATATCAAATCAACAATGTCAAAATGTTTAATTGTTTTATATGAGGCCCTGATATAGTTTTAACGTTTATTCTTCTATCTGTCAATTGGAAGGATGTTCTTAAATTGTATTGCATTTTGTTTATACTAAATTGCACTTATCCTAAGTTACCAAATGCCAATTAATAGATTCTTTTTGTTTCGTTCAGATCTTTGGGTATCTAGACCTTATTGACATCAGTCGATGCTCTCAGGTGTGTCGCTCGTGGAAGATGATCACAAGTAATAGCTCTCTTTGGAGTAGGGTGAGTTGCTAACAATGATAATGATGATGAGGAGGAGAATGATGTTGATGGTGATGATGTTAATTGTCTGTAGGATGATGGTGATCATTGATTGTTTAGACCTAATTGACATCAGTCAATGCTCTCAAGTGTGTTGCTCATTTACAATCACCATCTCTCTATGGAGTAGGTTGAGTCAGTAATCTTAATGGTATTGATGACATTGATAAAGATGATGAACCGGGTAAAAATATTAATCAATGTGAGGGATAATGAGGAGAAGGATGGTAGGGGTAGCAGTGTTGCTTGATGTGGTGATAACGATGATGATGATGATGATAGTGGTAAGATTGTGATGAGGATGATAGTGATGATATTGCTGATCATTAGGGTGATGATGACCATTCAAGTTTTTGCTTGCTGATTTATTGCTCATAAGCACCATCATGACAAATATTATGAAAAGAATATTGAAATATATAAGATTCATTTATTCTTATTATTGTTGTTAAATGGATCTGATATACCTGAATCAATAATCAATTTGTCTATCTCTTCTTAATATGAAAATCCTTAGATTTGAATAGATTATAATATTTCATTATTTTCATCTTTCCTTTCAGGTGGACCTGTCAAAATCCAGGAATGAGTAAGTATTCTTTTAGTAAGTTTTTTTTTAGAGGATGACAAAGCAAAATTTAAAAATGTCAAAGTACGTGTATTAAATTTATGAATTTTGTAAGTGATATATGTGGTAGATATGTTCCCTTATTCTCAATGGAATGGTGGTGAGATGTTAGGGATAATTGTTTTGATTGTAAACATTTTCTTCTTTTCTTAACAATGGGGCCAGGCTATCATCAACTAATGAGAATATCCTATTGCAAAAATTGTATTAATTCGCTAATCCCAGGCATATTAGATCATTCATTCCTTTTGGATGTAATCTGTGTTCTATTTTTTTTTTTACAATGTTGTCCTGTGATTCTTAGAATCTTTTCTGAAAATTGAATAGAAGACATGACTCAAATAATAATTCTATTGGTTGTTTTCTTTCACAGTGTTGCAGACACTATAGTGACTAGCCTGCTTCACAAGTACAGACCGTATATCCTTCATCTTAACCTCAAGGGTTGTAGTCTACTCACAAAACCAAGCTTCAAAGCTGTCGGTAAGGGTTTGATGGTGATGATGATGATGATGATGAAGATGATTATGGTGATGACGGTGGTGATGGTTGTGGTGGTGATGATGATGATGATGATTATGAGGATGATGATGAGTATGATGATAAAGATGATGACAGCTATGATAGTAATGGTTGTGGGAATAATATTGATTATTAGTATCTGAAAATCATCGTAATGAGAATATTAGTAATGATGATGATGACAATAATAATACATGGATCTTATATAGCGCACCATCCTGATTAGATGATCAAGGTGCTCAGAGAACATTATGATGGTAGCGTTGAAGATGATGATGAAAGATGATGAAAGAGATAATCATGATATGATAAAGACAATATCGATAGTGGTGATATCAGTGATAATGATGTTAAGGATGATGTTGATGGTAAAGGTGATGATGATTATGATGTTGGTGTTGGTGATTAGTTCAGTTTGAGATGAAGTTATAGTTCATCTGAGCCTGCAGGGATGATATAACATTCTATGCGTAACTCAATATTCCTCTCCTCTATTTCCTCATTTCTCTTCACTTCTATCAGGCCAGTGTCGCAACTTGCAGGATTTGAACATATCTGAATGTCCGGGACTCAATGATGACACCATGAAGTATGTTGCTGAAGGTTGCTCCGTCCTACTCTATCTAAATCTCTCCTTCACCAACATCACTGATGCTACACTCAGACTACTAGCCAGGTAATAATTGAAACAATGATGATACAGTCATGTTTTTTGTTTTACAAACTTTTCCTTCCAGTAACCTTAGCATAGAATAAGATATTTTGATTCCCCTAGTCATTAATTTTAGGAATGCACACATAAATCATGCACTTGATCAGAAGTAACCAAGAAGAGGGCTCAAAGTATCAATACTTTGTCTTGTCTTTGTTCAGTTGGCATGTGCAGGCTTGATGTACTCGCACTGTTCTAATAGACTGCTTGGAGTTCATGTAGAAAATTTGATGTTATTTACTGAGCTTCTGGGTTGCTTAGTTATGATTTGAACAAGTGCATGGAGTTCAATAATGCCCATGTGATTTTATCAAAATATGGTTTGGTATTTGTACCAGTTTCACAAATGCACTTTGATTGAGTGTAGCACAAATTAGATGAATTCTGTATTGAAACATTATAGGTGAGAAACATAACCAATTTTGAATGATAGTAATGTTGAATGTTAGTAATGAAAATGATCTCCTGTCATCTTTGATGTATTGCAGATGTTGCAGTAATCTTCAGTACCTTAGCTTGGCATACTGCAAGCGATTTAGTGATAAAGGACTGCAGTATCTAGGGACAGGCAAAGGTGGAAGGAGGTTGGTGCACCTTGATCTCTCGGGCTGTCCACAGGTAAGAAGCAGGATAAAGCCTGCAACCACATATCCATTCCAGGAAAATCTGCATTATATGTATTACAAAAGTGCTTTCTCTGGATATCAACCACTACTATTCACACCTGCCTTAGTTCGGCAAGAAAGCAAGTAGCTCTGATAAACTTCAAATCAGATGCAGTGTCTGAACATTGAACATTGCACATAGTTTTGGTTTGTGCTATCTGATGATATTAGTTTATATTGTAAGAAGCTCACTTCAAAATAAGCTAGATATTTGCTTTTGAACTGAATCAAAGAAATAAATTACACACATCCTGTTTGGAAAATTTCCAGCATGGTTTCTTTATGCCTAATTTTTAAATCTTAGGAAGGTAAAGAGGACATCAAGAGGCATCTTATTTATCCATGTCCTTCATCTAACCTACAAATCGTCGCCGCTCTTACGAACCGGCGAATAGCTCATTCTCGGGCAAAAACATGATTTAGAGAAAAACGTGTTCAAAGTTTTGCACTTTTCTGAGCAGCGAATTTTTATTTTTAAAATCATCATATCTCACCAATTTTATGCAGCTAGAAAGATTACATTCTCTAGTATTTTGTAAAATTTACTGCATGTAACAAATCCAATAAAAACTCAAATAATAAGCTCACAAGCACACCCCTGCAATTTTAGAAATTAACAAAACTACGCCATGGGTGGCTTATTCGCCGGTTCGTAAGAACGAAGGTGGCGTGCGCGCGGTCAGGGCCTATGATATTTGACGCTTATTCGCCGGTTCGATAGACCGAACCTAGCTATTCGCCGGTCTGCTTCCAAATATGGAAGTGCGCGTATCAATGACGCGTATCTAAATAGGTCAACGCACTTAACCCAACGCCGAGCAATGCGTGCAAGGTGAATGGAGGGGACTTATTCGCCGGTTCATGTGACTGATACTGGCCCTCCTTAGAATACAAAAAAGTGTATATTTCTCTAAATAAGCAAAATTGAGTGATGACATTTTGACAAATCAAAGATTATGGTATTTACCATTGAAATATGCAATAAAATAAAAATCAATTTGTTTTTTTACCATTTTTGAGCCATTCGCCGGTTTGTAAGACCGACAACGAAATGTTCAAGCTAACCATCAACGTTTTATGGCTTTTGACCATTTTTAAACAGATAACCGTGAATGGCTACAAGAACATAGCGAGTGGATGTCCCAAGCTTCAACATCTCATCATCAATGACTGCTTCACGCTCAGAGATGATATGATCGTTGCCGTGGCAGCCAGCTGTCCCAACATCCGCTGTATCTCTTTCCTGTACACACCTAACATCACTGATATAGCTCTCAAGGCGCTGGCGGTGCATCGTAAGCTCAGGGAGATCAGACTAGAAGGTACATTATAGGCATGGCTATTCTATGCATCAACGTAATGAATGAGTTGAAAACTTGTCTGCAAAAGATTCAGTGTTAGGGTTGTAAGATGGGTTATGTCTGGTTTCACGGAAAGCTCACAGTTGTGTCATGGTCATGTACAAGGATACCATAAGACATAATCCAGAAAGTTAATTTATACCTTGGTAACATCAACAATTTTGGAATCACATTTTCATTTAGCACTAAAGCTTTACAGATTGTGATTGTAATTTTTGTTCTTTTGAACATTGCACAGTCCAATCAATTATTTAACAAAATAATTCTTTTTTCTGTCAAATATTGTTCAATGTAACATTGAAATCACAATCATACATGTACATGTACATACATTTCACAGACATTTGAAATGTTACTCTCTAAAAATATGTAAGATTGTCCTCAGATGGTAGGAAAATAAGAAATTCATACAATAAGATATTATCAGTATTGGCAACATTTTAACCTTTTTTTAAACAATCGTTTTCTGTATTCCAGGGAACTGCAAGATCACAGATGCTTCGTTCAAGTACCTTGGTAAATACTGTGTTGATCTGAGACACATTTATGTGAGTGATTGCCCAAGGATTACTGATGCAGCACTCAAGTCTCTTGCAACCTGTAGGAACATCAATGTTCTCAATGTAGCAGAATGTATCAGGTATGTTAGAGTCTGAATTAATCTTATTGGTAATTACAACTCTGAATTTCATAGAAATGTGGTTTGGCAACAATTTTCCTTCTCTTGGTTACAGAGAAAATTTTCCTTTTCTGGTTGTAGAGAAAATTCTGATGAATTTGTCTTGTACCATTTTGAATATTTAGTGACAGTACAATCAAACCCAGCTATAAAGAGAAACACAAATTTTAGTTTTACATACGGGTTCATTTATATGTAAATTGCTTTATAGAGAATCAAGAAAGGAGGACTTTATGGACAGATGTTCTTTTAGTACAGGTGGTTGCTATAGCAGGATTCACAATATACAGCTAGATACAGTTAAATGAATTACAGGTGGTTCAAGCAATGTTGATCCTTTTAATTTATATATTTATCCTCATCCTCACTCTCCTCATTCAATTTATCAACATCATCAATATCATACTTATTTGATTTGATTTTTTTTTTGCAGGATCAGTGATAATGGTGTAAGGAATCTTGTAGAGGGTCCTTCTGGTCCTAAGCTGAGAGAGATGAACCTGACTAACTGTGTTAGAGTTACAGATGTATCTATCATGAAGATCACACAGAAGTAAGTTCTTTTCCTACCACATTCAAATTATAATTTTAATCTTTAATGGCAATGTACACCCACTGAGGACAAGAACATACATATGACAGTGGTATACCACATCAAACATGAAGGAATATGAAACATCAGAAAACATCAAATGAATCATCACGAGAAAGCCGAGCAGGCATCATCACCATTGCTGATGTTTCTTCTAAAGTGTAGTATATGAATTGCTTTTTTTCTCATAAATACAGCTACATGAATGTAATTTTCATTCTATTGTTTTGACTTCTTTCTATTGTTTTGACTTCTTTCTATATTCATTTAAGGCAGTTAGGTCCATAATAATGAAGAGAATTCTAATTATTTAATTTTTCCTGGTTCGAAATAGTTATGTCCATATCAGTGAGAAACAACCCTGATAATTTAGATCTTTTTGGTTTGGAATGCAATTCGATATTCTTCTGGTTGACCAGTTCTGCTGTTTGGATTCAGGTCTATTCTTTTATTTCTTTATTTCTCCCAGGTGCTACAGCCTAGTATATGGATCATTCTGCTTCAGTGAGCACATCACAGATGCTGGAGCTGAGATGCTTGGTAACATGCCTGCTCTCTCTTGTCTAGATATATCAGGGTGTAATATCACAGATACGGTAAGCTGGTTTCACTCTCTGTTTTCAGTAGACCATATAAAATGATGAAGGGATCAAAGGATAAATATGAGATGATTTTTGGTCAATGACAGTCAGGCATTGAAAGTTGAAAATTTGTTCACCAATGAGCTAATAAGTGATACCCAAATAAAAGTGTAAATTAACTTTCCTTTTTTGAGTCCTTGGAGGGGAGGGGGGCTACTTTTACACTGATATGGAGTAATTTTAGAGCTCGGGCAAGGTTTTACCGAATTACTAATGTTTGATGTTAGAGGGCACAGCCAAATTGCATGGGAAAAAAGCAAATGTAGAATGGAGTAAGAGGTTAAATTAAATTTGATTAATGTTTGAGGCTTAGATGGTGCATGTATGATGCACTGAACGGGAAGAAAAGGGAGAGGATGATTACCATGGATATGTGATGAATCAATTTGGCTACCTTTATTCAGTAGCAACAGAATGGATCTAATAATTTTTTTGTCTCTCGCTTTTTCTATAGGGTCTTGGAGCATTAGGTAACTGCTATCACCTCCGAGACGTTGTATTGTCTGAGTGCCATCAGATCACTGACCTAGGAATTCAAAAATTTGCCCAGCAATGCAGAGATCTTGACCGACTGGATATCTCTCATTGTCTTCAGCTGACCGACCAGGCCATCAAAAACCTTGCATTCTGCTGTCGCAAGCTGTCGTACCTCAACATTGCCGGCTGCAGCCAGGTATGGGTTCCGAATTTTATTGCAAAATTCTGTTCCTCAGGTTTGATTCCAACTGAGCCGAGCTTATGTCACATTGTAATGAATACTTATCCTTAATCTTTACTCAGGTAATCAAATTACCTCTAACAGGTTGTCTCTTTTCATCCAGTTGGAGATTAGCCTCATTGAATGACATTTGAAAGTGCTTGTTGAAAATTTTAAACAAATAGGTTTAAAATTTGACCCTTGAGGTACTTCATTTAAAATATAAAATTCTGTGATGCTGTCATACGATTTCTTTCCAAATCTCCAGTCTGCCCACATTGTGTGTGAGTCTTGATACTGTCTCAAAAACTTTTACCCCCAAAAGAGACTAATTGAACATGCTCAAATATGTATATTTTTTTCCGCACAGAAATATTGCCCGCTCTTTTTCTGGCCCTCAGAAAACTCTTTGTGCTTGTAAAAACACCTCCAAGCAATGCCGTTGTCCGCTAACAATTTTTACTGTCAATTCCTGAAGCGTTTTTTCCTATGAATTCTGTACTTCATTGCTTTTGCTCATGCTAGCTATTTGATGAGAGTATATTAAGCAAAAGACATTGTATTTCAGCTGCATTGTATTATTACCACTTTGTTATACTATCATCCTTTTTCCCATCCCCAGCTGAGTGATATGAGCATCAGATATGTGTCTGGAGTGTGTCACTACTTACAAGCATTAGACTTCTCAGGCTGCATCAAAGTCAGTGATGATTCCATGCGCTTCCTACGCAAGGGCCTCAAGAGACTCAGGAGTCTTGCTATGCTATACTGCAACCTTGTCACAAAGTAAGTAAATAATGATGCTAAGAGAGAGAAAGAGAGAGACTGGAATAATGCTATACACCAACTTTATCACAAAGTGAATATATACGATGGAGAGAGTAAAAGGTAGATAGGGGTAGAGATTAAATTATTAAAATGTATGAAAGCTTTTATAAAAAGACCTTTTTTCATTAAACTTCCAATGTTTACAGTGCATTTACAGACAAAAAATGAATAATCATATAAAGCATGTACTGTATATGCAGAAATTTTCGTCAGAATTTTATTTTCACCATTTTCTCAACAATGAATTTGCTAAAATGTGTACAATGATCTTTCAAAAGAGTGAAAATAACAACCTGCTAATATGGAAAAATGTCTAAAATTCAGTGCAATCCCTGAAATTTATGTACGCTGAAATATCGGCTTTTGCAGTGTGCACCTTCTAGCAATTATAAAATTGATTTCTGTTTTCCCTACCCTCCCATCTAAATTCCTACAGGCCAACTGTCAACAAGCTCTCTAAGTTGATAGACAAAGTGATATGGAGCGATGACCCCATACCTGGCCACTTTGGACCTGGCTTTGACTACCTCAATGCCCTCTCACTCTGCAAGGCAGCTGAGGCCATGGCCAAGGAGAAGGAGGAGAATGATGTCACAGCCAAGGGGGATGGAGACGGGGATGGGGAGAAGATGGAGGAGAATAAAGATACAGAGACGGATGGAGAGGCTCTTGTGGAGCCTAAGTCCAGCGAGACTCTTGATTCGTTGATGACCTCCGCGTCGTCACAAGGAGACGGGGAGCCACAGGAGATAAAGAGAGCCACGGTGCTGATGTCACAGAATGATGTTACACCTNGGGCAGGGACAGAATTGAAGAATTTGCAGGGGAGCTATAAATAACTTTCCATGAGGCTCTCAAGGAGAATTTTAGGGGAGCTAAATTTGGCCCTAATGAAGTAAGATTGGGTTACAAGGGTTTCTATTAAACACTCCAGAGCCCTATTGCATAAAAAGTTGCGTTTAAAAGCAACTCAGAAAATTAAATGCATGTCCCAAATACGCGCTCCTGATTGGTTGAAAATAAAGTTGCGATAAATTTTCTGACTTGCGTTTAAACGCAACTTGTTATGCAATAGGGCCAAGGAGTGCAATTGCTCTCACTCCCCTTAAATTTTAGTCCCAGGAGGGAGGGGGGGGGGGGCGAGATGACCCTCTGTTTTTCTTTATTGTGAAAGGGGCTTAACAGATTTAGGAGTCTAGAGATGCCTCACTGCAGCAGCATCAAATAAATACTATGACAATAATAAATAATAATAGTAAATGATATGATAATGGAAAGAGGCAGCAAGAAAGATGAAAGAGACAAGTAGAGGTGACTCAATAAGTGTCCTATGCAAAAGGTTGCAAAGAGAGAGAGAGAATACTTTGCTGTACTGAAACGTTAAAAGAAAATAAAGGTAGGAAGTAAACTATTAAAATAGTATTAAAGCTTTGACTAAAATTACTAAAATTATTATTTTAGTCATAGCTTTCAATGGTCATAGTGAATTCAAAGACAAAAAATTCAAATTCAAGGAATTACCAAATTAAATTCTGTTTTCCTTCCCCTCCAACCTACCCCCCTACAGGCCAACTGTCAACAAGCTCTCTAAATTGATAGACAAAGTGATCTGGAGTGATGATCCCATACCAGGCCACTTTGGTCCAGGCTTTGACTACCTCAACGCTCTCTCACTCTGCAAGGCAGCTGAGGCCATGGCCAAGGAGAAGGAGGAGAATGATGTCACAGCCAAGGGGGATGGAGACGGGGATGGGGAGAAGATGGAGGAGAATAAAGATACAGAGACGGATGGAGAGGCTCTTGTGGATCCTAAATCAAGCGAGACACTTGATTCGATGATGACCTCCGCATCGTCACAAGGAGACGGGGAGCCACAGGAGATAAAGAGAGCCACGGTGCTGATGTCACAGAATGATGTTACACC
>BQKZ01000252.1:3157-29282 GCA_036244855.1 Temnopleurus reevesii
GGGGGGGGGGAGGGGGTGCAGTTCACCACCCCACTTCCCTGGACTCAGCTTTTTTTGTGTAAAATTTATACGAATTCATACATAAGTTTTGTTCCATTTTCTTTCTCTTTGATACAGACCAAAGCCATGCCAGTGCTGTGCAATGTGTGTGCATCTAGTGAAGCTTGTCATAGCAATAATTGTATGAATTCATCTTTTTCATCATAATTTCATTTTCTTTCTCTCTGCTGCAGACCAAAGCCATGCCAGTGCTGTGCAATGTGTGTGCATCTAGTGAAGCTTGTCATAACAATAATTGTATGAATTCATCTTTTTCATCATAATTCCATGTTCTTTCTCTCTGCTGCAGACCAAAGCCATGCCAGTGTTGTGCAATGTGTGTGCCTCTAGTGAAGTTTGTCCTCACCAATGAGGAACGTCACATGATTGTATGAAACTTTTTCATCATAATCTCATATTTGCTTTCTCTCTGCTGCAGACCAAAGCCATGCCAGTGCTGTGCAATGTGTGTGCCTCTAGTGATGTTTGTCCTCACCATGGGCTGTATGGTCATCACAGGAGGTCTTATCTGGATGCATTTCAACCTGAAACAAGATCTAGATAACCTGAGAAAATCATTAGAAAAAGGTAAATACCATCAAATAGTTTCCACTCAAGGGAAACAGTGGCCAAGTAAACAGGTGACCTCTACAGACAGGTTTAATAAGACACATTTTCATCTTGCGTGAATCAATTATTGTGGCCATTGTAGACAGGTAGTCACTATAGATGGGTGGCTGCTAAGACACATTTGACTGTAATATGCAGGGGAACTGAAAGCATTGGGGATTTTTACTAGAAAGTTACATTGGATTGTATTGGATTGGAAATCAACTGGAAATTAAAAGGTCACAATCTAAATGCTGCTTTCTGACAACTTAGCAATTTCATCTTACAATTTAGTTGCAACTTTCTAGCAACACCCTTAAAGCTAGAATAAAGCAAATTTGAGTTGAGAAGTTTAAAAGCTATGATCATAGTTTGAGGCAACAAAACTTCTGAAACTGATATTTCTTTTTAGAGGGGGGGGGGGGGGGGAAGTTTGTAAATTTACACAACCTTGACCTAGCAAGTTCCTTCAGTTTCTCTTTTTCCTCCTTCATGGACTCCTCCCTCCCTTATCCCCCCTCTTTCTATCTCTTCCTCTGTCTCTTTTTATCCCTCTTTCTCGTTCTCTTTTTAGTCCCTCTCCATCTTCGTTCTTATATCTTCCCATTTTCCTACTACTTTATTTATGTTAATGCTTTTAGAGCTCTAATTATTGTCTCTCGATCTTCGAATTGCAATTTCTGGTGCATACGATGTCATAGCTTTCCTGAATATCTTCTAAAGGGACTTGTATTTTAGCTAAAAGTTTTGTATTCAGGGCACAGACATTTGTTCAAATTAGAGCCAAAAAATTATTTTGGATGCCCTCCATCGACAGACCCTATACGAATGGTCCGACCTAAGCTTGTTTTTGCTCTTCATCAAACTTGAAAAAATCGCAGTATCTATCAATAAACATGAGAAATATGGTTCTAAAAGATATTTTCAAATTTATGGCTTTCAACCCCTTTTTTTGTAAAAAAGCAAGAGTCAGAACCACCACACCATGGAGAATTGCAAAGGAGAATAGCCATTCCTCATTTCTCTTTTTTTTTTTGTCTTTTACAGTTGAGATCAAAGCAGACAGTGCCACATCACAACAAAGTACAATAGGTGGTCTGGAATCAGAGATGGAAAAACTGAGTTCCATTCCAAGTAGAGTAGATACTGCTGATATTAAAGTAAGTACTAACCTTTCTTATTTGCTTTCAGTCTTTGAATATATAGATACGAACAAAAAATTGTATTCCTCACTTTTTCTATACTCTTTCACTTCTAAAGGGGTACTAAGATCTGTAGATGTCTATGAATACAGAATTAATACACAACATAATGATGCCACAATGCATCGCACCTGTCTCCATGGAAAATGAAATATTACCACTGGTATTGTCTATTCATCTGCCTCATTTATCAGAACAAATTAGTGCATGGTTACCAATCTGCCAAATTGTATGGCATATTTATCTTGTTTTCTAATGAACATGGTCTGTTGAACAGCATGGTCTGTTGAAAAAAAGGTTTTCACCACAGGTGGGAGTACTTTGGTATTTTATGATCCAAACAATTGCTATATATTTAGAGTTTGGGACCCCTTATCCAAATGTAATACATGAAGAATACGATTTTTTGTTGGCAAGCCTGAATATGATGCATGATATTGCAGGGCAATTGCCAGCTTTCTTCATGAGGATGCGTTTCAATAACCTTCTTGCAATGAAGTCACTTTTGATTCTAGTAGAATCTTGATCATAATTAAAATGGCAAGGAAATGAAGTTAACATGCAAGTATATAGAAAAAGGTGGAGAGATGAAGAGGAAGAAAGAAAAGGATGGGATTTTGCTTTAATACAATTGCGATTATGCCCTTTTCCACTTTCATAGCCTTTATCGTCACTTTTCTCTGTCTATCTCTGTCCCCATTCCCTATATCCCTGTTCATACCATTTGTTAGTTGCATGAATTCTTATATCTCTGTGGTTGCATTTCCATAATACCCCATTTCTGTTTTTTTAATCCTTATTTTCACGCTAGTTTGTATTGTGTATTTCTTATAACGACTGTTTTTTCTCAAGTGCAATTCTTATCAGGGATGTGTGTCTTACAAGCTCTGCTTTTTTCTGCACAATCCTTCATTTTGATAAATGAAAGCTCAGTTCAACTTTTAATTTAGGAACAATTATCTTGTAAATATTCTGTTCAATTTATGTTTACTTCAAAGTGTACACATTTATTTTTTGTTCCCTTGCGTCTTATTGAAATAGTGACTCTCTTTGAAACTACAGTACATGAATTCATATTTTCTTCCTCTTGTCTTTTTGTCTCTCACAGATTAGTCATTTAAATAAATCACTGAGTGATGTGCAAACAAGACAGGATCAATTAGATAACCTGAAATCAAGGATAGAAGCTTTAGAGAGAAAAACATCATCTACTTCAGGGGCTGATCTTGAACAGGTAAAGTTTTGCCATTGAGATACCATTTTCATATCTTACTTCCTTTCTTATTTTCTTCATTAGTATGTGCACACTTTTGGATAGAGGGTGGAGGTAAGATGGTTTTACAGGAGAATGAGGATGTGAATGTGGAAGGGAGGTAGAGAGTAGAGGGGTAGGGGAGGAGAGAGGAGAGGGGACAGAGGAGAGGGTAGCTGTTACTTCAGCAGCTGATCTTCAAAAGGTAAAGTTTTGCCGTAGCATTTTCATACCTTCTTTGCTCTTTTTCTTCGTCGGTATGTGCAGGGTTTTAGTTAGAGGGTGGAGGTAAGGTGGTTTGACATGAGAATGAGAAAGTGAATGTGGAAGGGAGTTAGAGAGTAGTAGGAGGAGAGAGGAGAGGGGACAGAGGAGAGGGTAGCAGTTACTTCAGCAGCTGATCTTCAACAGGTAAAGTTTTGCCGTTGAGATACCATGTTCATATTTTCTTCTCTTTGTTTTTTCTTCATATTATGTGCGAGATTTGGGAGGATGGAGGTAGAAGTTTGAGAGGAGAATGAGAAAGTGAATGTGGGAGAGAGGTAGAGAGTAGAGGGGTGGGGGGAGAATAGAGGGGACAGAGGAGAGGGGACAGAGGAGAGGGGATGGAAGGAAGCTGTTGCATCAGGAGCTGATCTTGAACAGGTAAAGTTTTGCCGTTGAGTTGTCGGTATGTGCAGGGTGGAGGTAAGGAGAATGAGAAAATGAATGTGGGAGGAAGGTAGAGAGTAGAGGGGTAGGGGAGGAGAGAGGAGAGGGAACAGAGGAGAGGGTAGCTGTTACTTCAGCAGATGATCTTCAACAGGTAAAATTTTGCTGATGAGATACCATGTTCATATTTTCTTTCCTTTCCTATTTCATTCATCAGTATGTGAAAGATTTTGGTAGAAGTTGGGAGTGAGGAAGAGGGGGGCAATGAGAGGGATGGAGAGGAGTGTGAAGGGGAGAGAAGAGGGAAGAGATATAGAGGAAGGGAGGGAGAAGAAAGAAGGGGAGATAGGTAGGGAAGGGGGATAAAGGGATGAGAGACGAAAGGAGGGTGGAGGAAGAAAGGGATTTAGAGAGAGAAGATACAATTGAAAGTGGATAAGTGGAATGAAAAAAGAAGGTGGTAGTAGAGAGCTACAGTGAGAATATTAGAGTTCCAGCTACTGTAATGGGATTTTATTATTTATTTAGAGTAGCATATGTAGTTTATGTCCTTTAGAAACAGTGTGGGAAAGTGCATGGAAAGAATAGGATATTAATCAGAAAATAACAATTTTATGGTAAAATAAAAGGATTTCTATAAATGTTAGGTTGGCAGTTGGGGAATATAGATGGAAGAAATAATGGTGGCCACTTGTATAGTGCACAGGTCCGTCTTATTGGTGCTCATGTCGCTGGAAGCATTTTACTCTCTATTATCCGGCTTTGGCAGTCATTCGCATTACAAGGAATTTCTTCCTCATTTACCTCACCTGGATCGAGTGCAGCACAATGTGGATAGATTGTGCTAAAGGAAATTAATGCCATAAATAAAATTTGAACATGCGACCATCTGTTTAAAAGGCGAGAGTATGGGAGAATGCAAAGGGAAGAGAGGGGAAAGATGGTAGAAAAGGAAGAAGTAATTGATGGGATGAGAGAATGGCCGAGAGCGCTAAAGAATGGAGGGTGAGAGAGAAAGAAAGAGTGAGGAGGTTCGTGGGAGAGAGCCGTAGGAATCTGGAGTGTGGTGGGGAAGGAATTAGCTGGCAAGATAAATGTGGACCCATACATGTAGACTAAACCAATCTTCAAGCTACAAATACATTGTAGGGTAAGAACATGGAACATAATCCTTTTTAATAACACAGAGGAAGGAAGGAAGTGAATATAAGAAGTCTAAATAATTGTCTTCCACTCAAGACGACCTTCGACATACCACGCCATTGGATATTAACAATGGTCAAGGAAGCTTTAATTGTTGTATTTCCATATTTTTCTTGCAGAATGTTGCTCAGCTCGGCAGTGAAATACAAGATCTTAAAGGGAAACATGATGAACAAGAGAAAACAATAGCAGGTCATGAAACCAAGATAACAGAGTTAACAGTAAGTAATTGCATCCTCTTTAGAAGCGCTATAAAGGCATTGACACATATTATTTAATACAGTATGAATAATACAGTAGAATTCATTGTTCAGCTCCGTGAAAGAGCAAAAATAGGCATATAATTTGAATCATTTCGTACATTGATCTTTTCTTGTGCACTGAATTCCACGTACATGTGTGAGTTAAAATGTGTATGGTTTATGAACTGGGAGAAGTGATGTTTTTTTATAAAGAGAAAAAGCCATGTTTGACAAAGAAAATGTCATTTTATCATTCTGAATGAGATACAAAAGAGTTAAGTTGCCATTTTACAGACCCCACTAACCAATCCCCAGCCCCAGTGTTTGCCCTGCCCATTTTTGAAGCTGATTCTTATCTTTGATAATACCTCATGATGTGCAAATTTGCACAGCTATTTAGTGTTTTTAACTTGCTATTATGAATATTTTTTAATGTTCATGTTCAAATTATCCCATTTCAGAATGAGGTTAACACATTAAAGATCCAAGTATCAATTTCATCAAACCCATCCACATCAGAAAATGCTCACTCACTTTTGAAGCAGAGTTGTATCTTTGCTAATGATTAATTATATGCTCAGTTGCACAATGAAGTGATATTTCTAAACACTTAATATGAAAGTTATGATGTATTTGTTCATTTTTGTCATCAAAATGCCCTTTCAGAATGAGCTTAACACATTAAAGAGCCAAGGAACAATTTTACAAAACCCACCCACCACTCAACCAGCCCACAATAATGCACTCTCTTTTGAAGTAGAGTATATTTTCTAATGATTGAAGATCTGCTAAGTTGTAAAATTGTTTGGTATTACTAAGTACTTTATATGAAAGTGATGATTTGTTCATCCTTTTTCAGAATGAGGTTAACAAATTAAAGAGCCAAGTAGCAATTTTAGAAAACCCTCCCACCACCCCACCAGCTCCAGAGGTTGCCCCGCCCACCACACATTCAAGTGCCACAACAAGACATCAAACGTCAGAAGGTTCGGGGAGCTCTGCACCAACTGGGCCACAATTAATTGAAGTCAAAGAGGTAAATATGAATATTCAATTTTTTATTCCAGATTCAAGGTGATGATAATGATGATGATTATTTGTAAAATTTATAACATTTCATGGACATTCTGTCCCCTTCTCCAGGTATGAGAGTTCAAATATAGAAATATAATGAAAAACATCAAATCAAGGTAATTTGATATATGTGGTACTGCAGTTGTATGATGGTAGTAATGAAGATGATGATGATGATGATGATGATGATGATGATGATGATGATGATGATGATGATGGTGGTGGTGATAATGATGACAATGGTGATGATGATGAAGGTGATGGTGATGAAGGTGATGGTGATGGTGATGAAAATGATTTGAATTTGAATTTGAATTGAATTTATTTATTTCCTTTTTCATATACATAATCAATGCAAATAACAACACAAGTAAAACAAAATAAAGGAGGCGAGTACCCAGAAAGCACAGCTTTCTGGGTACTGGGTACAAAGTGAAACAAAATCATCTCTTCGAAAAAAAGTTAAAGAAAATAAATTATTACATATTATTATTTGAAGTAAACAATTTAAGAAGAAAAAAAAAGAGATAGGTGAAGAGAGGAAAGTGTTGAGGAGATTTGAAAGGTAAGAGAGAGGTGAGCAGTGAGAAGAAAAAAAGAAGGATTTTGGCATTNAGTGATTAAGTTCATCATTCCACATTAAAATCCCAACCTTCTTCCCATTCAGGACATCACAAAGCTATGGGCTGCTGTGCATGAAGTCCAGAGCGTGACAGCAAATCTATCAAGAGAGCACGATGAAGTAATTGCCTCGTTGACTGAGATTCGACAGAGGTTACCCAATGGCACCATTACCCCCTCAGGTGTGCCGAGCCTGCCAGGCCAGAGTAGCCCTGCCCCTCAGAGTATTCAAGCTGGGCAGTTTGATCTGGCACAGATGAGAGCAGATATTGAGCTTCTAGTAAGTATTGGTCATACATCAATGTCTCATTATGTTCATGAAGATGACAAATAAATTCATGATAATACTATAAATCAGTTAATCATTTCGGATTGATGTGAATTGTTAATTTGTCTCTCAATTTACTGTGGTCTTGTTGGGTAATACATCCCCTCCCCCCTTGAGTAAGCTAGTGGTTATTTTGGAAGTGTGACTAAAATAAAGCCAGTGAACATATTTTGAGTGTTCTCTATACCTGTTGTAAAGCTAGTAAAGGAAGCTCATGCACATGCTACAATACATCTATCGTTTTTGCAAAACTGGTGATTTTTCTTCTTTTTGAAATTATTGGATGTACTTGGTGCTGTATCAAAGGAACACAATGTGATGTGATTATGACTAATATCAGGAAATATTTAAAATTTATTTTGTTTGATTGCAGAAGGAGGAGTATAATAAGAGCATATCATCAATGCCAGTAACAGATGTTATTCCTGCGGGAGAGTCATCTAGTCTCAATGCTACAGAATTGCAATCGATAATAGACAAAATTTCCAGAATAGAGGAGCAAGTTAAAGAGGTAAGTTTAAAATGCTCACACTGGCAACTGTGCTAACACATGAGGATGATGATGGTGGTGATGATGTTGATGATGATGATGATGATGATGATGATGATGATGATGACCCTTTCTTGGGTGCAATTCAGCACCAGGGCGGTGTTTCACCAAGTTACAAAAGACTTTAAGAACGACATTACGCATGACTGATATCAGTTCTTGTGCTGAATGGTCGCAAATCTTATGCATTTTAGACTCGCAAACATACTCCAGTATTTCTTAAAGTTGTGCGTAATTTTAAGAACGATTTGGTGAAACATCGACCTGGGTTTATCATTGAGTGCAAGTAAGGGTCACCAGTCATTGGTAGAGTCATGCATAGATCTGCGCTCAGCTTTATGAGATACAATTCTGGAATGATTGTGCATATGTTTCAATTTCGTTTTTATTAATAAAAAAACCCCTGATATTCTCATTTTAGCAATTTAAATCTACCAGATGAAAAAAATAAACTGCAACATGAAAATACTTTTTGATACAATGATTCATAATGATACCCATTAGTTGCTTTCTTTCATTTATTTTCATTCCACTAAAGCTCAATTCTCCTGATAGCGGCCCAAATCTACTCAACAAAAACGTTACGGACAACATGCAGATGTTATTTGAGCGTTCACTTCAGCAATTCAAAGATGAAAACCTCGCCGACGTCACAGCTTTACGGACGGACATTGATAACGTACAGAAAGAGTTGGAAGCTACGACAACGTTCGATGTAGAAATTGACACAAGAATCCTAGCACTGCAGGATCAGATCAGTGAACTTAAACAAGTTTGCAGTGTCTGTTCAGCAGGCAGTTCTTCTACAACTGCTCAAGCAGGTAAAATTTTATGGAATGTGATGTTCAACTGTTACTCACTCTCATTTTCCCTGACTCTCTCTTTTGTTCTTTTGGTCCTCTTGTTCTCGCCATCCGTCATGTTTCTTCTTGTGTCTTTCCTTTTTCTCTGAGAATCATACCCTACTAAAATAAAGACAGGGACCATGGTTGATTGTTTCACTTCACAATTGGCTCTTTTTTTAGGATGTGTAGTAGAAATCATTTGTATGTGAAAATTATTACAGTGTGTTTGATAACAAATAAAGAAGAAAGTCAGTTGCATTTGGGGTATTTCCATAAATAGAAAACTTTGTATAAAAAGATTTGATGTCATTTTAAATTCAATAACTAGTGGTCCCCAAAATTTTGGTGTAAAATGGGTTTGTGGATTACCTTATAAAATACAGAGAAACTCAGTTTAAAGATATCTGATATTCCATATATGCTTTATGTAAACTGGTACATGTTATAATCTGGTCCAAGCCATGTGTAACTTACATCTTGCAAGGGGAGGCTCCAAATTGGCCACCCTCAACATTTTGGTCGGTTGCAGTTTACATCACAGGATTTGCGCATGCCAATTTTCAGCGCGATGGCACGATTAACGGCCAAGAAGAGAGGGGATGGGGATGGAGGCCATATTAGCCTAACCACCCCCACCCCCAGGCTAGATAGGGTTAATGTTCAACATCCATGCTAAAATAAGGTACATGTATATTCACTGTTTATGGAATTGGGCGAGGGGATGTGAGTTGGCAATTCTAGAATTGCATGATATACAATTTAGAGCAGTGCAGTGTTGGCGGACAGCCACCCGTGCATGCTACAACAAAAATCTAATACATTAAGGTGATGATTTAATGAAATTTAATACATCAGCCATCACATTTGGCAGTAGACAATATTCCATGTACAATTACAGTAATAGATCGTCAAAACAATCATGTTTTCTTTATATCAATACAGAATCAGTACCAATCCAGAATCCACCTTTAACGACAGCACCAGCTGAAAGCCAACCAGTAACAAGTGCACCAGAGAGAACATCAGATGGCAGCAGATAAGACAAGGCTATATAAACTATGAACTTAGAGAAATATTGTGGACGAAATATAGAACTCGCTATTCAAACCTTCAGGGACTCGAACCGACACAAGAAATATCCTTCCCTGTCATTCTGAAAAGATGTGTAGAAACCTTTACCAATGCATAAAACTGTTTGCAAAAAATACTGGATAACTTTTTGCCACAATTTGTTTTTTGCAGTAATCCCTTTGTTCAAATCTTTTGCAGAAATATGAGTGTATTTTTGCCAGAGTTTTCAGGGCAAAGAGTTATATGCATGGGGCACCAGGGCAGTGTTTAATCAAGATAAAGACTTTAGGAATGACTGATGTCTCTTCTTATGCTCAATGAACGATCATATAGAGCGTATTCAGGGCAAGAACAGACACAAGCCATTATTAAAGATATATTCTGGTATTTGTTAAAAAAATAAAATAAATGTTCACAGAATCGCACAAAATGTGAGAAGAATGTTCAGAACTATGAATAAATAATATGTGCCAAAATGTTTTGCAAGAAAATGTATAATGGCAGAGAAATGTGCAAATAAAGGGTCAAAATTGGGCCATGTCGGGCCGACAGATTTTATACCAGTCCCACGTGCTGCTTCCTGTGTTTGCTGCAGTGGACAGAGCACGTGGAGAATGACATAATTTCGCTTTTAACCGGTTTGAGGTTATCATATTAGTTTTCCCTTGTCTACACAAGTCACGTTGTGCTTTGTTTGTAACATAAGATTATTTTAATCATTCATTTTTCCAAATTGAAGTTCTTTGCAAGTACTCGATATTGGCTTTAAAGTCTTTCGTAACTTGGTGAAACACCACCCATGTGTCACGCACATATCGGCCAGTGTGCTTCCATTGCCAAGTAATAGGATGGATCTCATGTATGCTCGAGTTATTGTGAAGGATTGAATGGAAAGTTCATTATATTTCCCACTTGTTGGCCCATGCTCATGGTGACTTGTCATGAATAAAGACAACTCTGTCATGGATGCAAGAGATCAACATCTTTAATCTGTGTCGTTTGGAAGCATTTCCTAATGGGCATTTGTAATCAACTCCTATCGGTTTGTATACTAGAAATCTGGGTTGTTACGATGACTGCAAAGGAGCAACGATGCAAGAGAACGACGTCTAGAGGAAATGTGCACATATCGATAAAAGCAGCACATGAGAAATGTATCTTTATGCAACATGAGCCATTATAAAAGAGTATTGTTGGATGTTGAATTAATGTCTAACCCTTTATGTGTGGCATTAATTCTGAAGGTACATGTAATTATTTATTTACATGTAAGTAGGGATTGCGTAGCCCAAGGCATCAAGAGCAAACAATAGAAAGCACGCTCTGGTTATCATTCGTACTCCCTGGCCCGTATTCTGATAGCGAGGTTTAAGTTAACCCTGGTCTAAATCTATGGTTTAAGTATGGGTAGCCAAAAGTGCCAAAATTGTATTTACAATGAATAATTCATATGTTAACTGCTCTCTTTTCCCATTCTCTAATAATGTAGAAAACTATTGAAGTTTTTATTCCGAGACAGTTTTAAATAATATGAGTGCCAAATGTGCTGGTAAATTAAACATCGACTATTAAAGATTCAAGCCTCTTTTGGCTCTCCATACTTAAACCACAGATTTAGACCAGGGTTAACTTAAACCTCGCTATCGGAATACGGGCCCCTGAGTTTACAATCCAAAGAGTGCTTCCTATAGAGGTGTGTAATTGTACCAAAATGCAAACAAAACCACTTAAGTGATAATGGTGGCAAATTTATTGTGCATCTCATTTTGGAATGGTAGTATCGTAGGACGGGGTGGCCAAGGAAGTTAACTGGAGGATGTTGACAATGCCTGCATTATGCATATTGCAAGAAAGTATTGGAAATAATGTTCAGACATGGAATCTCGACATGATACCAAATAAAGTGATCAACATACACGGCAACTAGGAGGAAAATGAACATCTCCAACAGCATGTTGTTGCATAAGACTTGTTGATGCATCAATTAGAATTTTTGTTCAGATTATTTATGTGAGACAAACTGCACAGAATGCTGTAAAAGAATCAGGAAGCGTATAAAAGATATTTCTTGTTTGTTTTGTTTTCTTATAAATCATTTATATTCATTTGGATGAGAAGACCCCAAAATATGCTCTCCGTTCATCATGCTTCAAAATGAGTTGTGTTTATGAGTGGATAATGCACAGACTTCAACATTCTATGAGCCGAATATTTGCTTTACTGACGAGCTTGCATTGAGACAGACTCTGCAATGTAATGCATCATAGACAAACAGGAAAATGAATGACAAGTTAATTTAGATATAATGATTTTGATAGCATTTTATGGTTTTAGAGGATTTGATATTCAGATATAGATTGAGTGTGTTTGCTATGAAGTTTTGAAATATTTCAGAAATTATGCACCTTATATATATGAGAAATTACATGTATGGACAGTTCCATGGTTTGTCATCATGTATGCTTACACAAGAAAGCTGTTTTAGGGTACCAAAACATGGAAAAAGGAAAATATTCTTTCAGCCTGCTTTGCACAGTTCAGCGACTGGTATCGCATTTCCGTAGTAATTTGTCAGTGGCCTTAGGAACCAACCTAATACTCGAATACTGCATGGGAACAAGGTATCCCAGCATAGCAACAGATGACTGATATACATGTACGTACCATTGACATTCATATTATGTAAATTCTCAAAGCACACAGATAGTTCCATGCAACGTTCTGTGTTTGAATGCCAACAATTTCAATGAAAGCACCTGAATAGTTGCAGAATTGATGTGAAACCTGAGTGTGTGGTTCTGTTCTAAAGAATCTTTCAAGTACTTTAACATTAAAACACCTACATACCCGGGTATGTAGTTTGTGAATGAACTAGGAACGAAAACCTGAAATTTCCAATGATTTTATTGAGTTACAATGGAACTACTTTTGATAATGTGGTGAAGGTTTGTTTGTTTGTTTTATTTTCACTGGGTGTACAAATGTGCAACCCAGATATTGATTATTTGTATGAAACTCATTTTCAACACAATTATGGAAGATAATTTAGTTAGATGATGATGATGTTGCTGATGATNAAGTGATAATGGTGGCAAATTTATTGTGCATCTCATTTTGGAATGGTAGTATCGTAGGACGGGGTGGCCAAGGAAGTTAACTGGAGGATGTTGACAATGCCTGCATTATGCATATTGCAAGAAAGTATTGGAAATAATGTTCAGACATGGAATCTCGACATGGTACCAAATAAAGTGATCAACATACACGGCAACTAGGAGGAAAATGAACATCTCCAACAGCATGTTGTTGCATAAGACTTGTTGATGCATCAATTAGAATTTTTGTTCAGATTATTTATGTGAGACAAACTGCACAGAATGCTGTAAAAGAATCAGGAAGCGTATAAAAGATATTTCTTGTTTGTTTTGTTTTCTTCTAAATCATTTATATTCATATGGATGAGAAGACCCCAAAATATGCTCTCCGTTCATCATGCTTCAAAATGAGTTGTGTTTATGAGTGGATAATGCACAGACTTCAACATTCTATGAGCCGAATATTTGCTTTACTGACGAGCTTGCATTGAGACAGACTCTGCAATGTAATGCATCATAGACAAACAGGAAAATGAATGACAAGTTAATTTAGATATAATGATTTTGATAGCATTTTATGGTTTTAGAGGATTTGATATTCAGATATAGATTGCGTGTGTTTGCTATGAAGTTTTGAAATATTTCAGAAATTATGCACCTTATATATATGAGAAATTACATGTATGGACAGTTCCATGGTTTGTCATCATGTATGCTTACACAAGAAAGCTGTTTTAGGGTACCAAAACATGGAAAAAGGAAAATATTCTTTCAGCCTGCTTTGCACAGTTCAGCGACTGGTATCGCATTTCCGTAGTAATTTGTCAGTGGCCTTAGGAACCAACCTAATACTCGAATACTGCATGGGAACAAGGTATCCCAGCATAGCAACAGATGACTGATATACATGTACGTACCATTGACATTCATATTATGTAAATTCTCAGAGCACACAGATAGTTCCATGCAACGTTCTGTGTTTGAATGCCAACAATTTCAATGAAAGCACCTGAATAGTTGCAGAATTGATGTGAAACCTGAGTGTGTGGTTCTGTTCTAAAGAATCTTTCAAGTACTTTAACATTAAAACACCTACATACCCGGGTATGTAGTTTGTGAATGAACTAGGAAAGAAAACCTGAAATTTCCAATGATTTTATTGAGTTACAACGGAACCACTTTTGATAATGTGGTGAAGGTTTGTTTGTTTGTTTTATTTTCACTGGGTGTACAAATGTGCAACCCAGATATTGATTATTTGTATGAGACTCATTTTCAACACAATTATGGAAGATAATTTAGTTAGATGATGATGATGTTGCTGATGATGATGACCATGATGTTGATGATGATGACAATGATGATGATGATGATGATGATGATGATGGTGATGTAATGATGATGATAATAACGATGATGATAAGTAGATAGGTCATATAGTGTAGAACAAAACACATTTTAAAAGTGATAAACAATGTCATATTATTTATGTTCTATGCAACCATGAAAAGTGTTGATATAGTTTATAACTCCATGTCACATGTTTTTCTTAAGTGGCAGATTTATGACACAAATCTTGTCTTGCTATAGACACCTACAATGTACAGTATAAAGACCCTAGGTCAAATGTGAACAAATTTTCATTTGTCCTATTATATAGCATTTGTCTCAGGTCGTATTATTAAAACAAGTTATAATTAATCAAATTTTAATAAGATTTCACATAAAGCTGTGGATTATTCCAAAAATTACATTATCATATGTGATATTATTTTCATTTGATAAGTACAATCTAACCTTGTTATGACGAGGTCGTTGGGCCCTGAGGATATTACCCCTATATATTGAAACCTTGTTATATCAGGGTCAAAACACAATAAAATACAAAGAGATGGGACCAGGAAAATGACCTTGTTATAAAGAGAGCTTGTTATATCAGTGCTCTTTATAACAAGGTTTGACTGTATCTAAAGTAAGTACTCATCCAATGTATTCAAATGTTAGGCATTACCTTTAATTCTATTCTAATTGACCTTGTTGAAAAAAATTTTCCTTCTTTAATTCAGTGCACATTTCACTTAAATCTCCCGAATGTATGTATGATAATTATGAGATGAAGAGTGTGGCAAGAAATTTGCAATCAATTATAAATCAAATGGAAATAGATGACAAGTTGAAAACATCAATAAGATTGGCTGATAGTGTGTACTTCAACGAAAGCATGTATGGTACAATGATTTTTATTGGAGGAGCCATTTAATTTAAACGTAGTCCATTGCAACCCATTCATTCAGAGATTTTCAAACAACATTATACATACATTGATAAAAAAAAAAAAAGAGAATTGTATATACAGGTAACTTTCGTATAACTGATTCAAACTCAGTAAAATAAAAAATGAAATAGGTAAATTTATTCAAATGTAAATATTGCATTCAGTATTGAACCACTGCAGTTTCTGCTGGTGTAAAGTTGTCTTTCGAGGAATGGGTTAGAATAGGTAACTTAAACTTACCTGTAGTATACGAGGTAAAGTTCAAGGTAGTTACTACTGTGTAGTAACTTATTTTTGTTTCTTTTAAGTATACTGTGTAATAATAATAAAAGCATGTGAGAATTGTCTTTTTTGGAAAATGAATTTTAGAATATTTAGTATTTACAAACTTACCTATCATTTTCATAATCTTGTATTTAAGTGTCAAGCTACATGAACAGGTGTCATTTTCCATATCGTCGCTGATTTTAAAGGGGAACCAGCCTTTGGAATTATCGTGCTCTCATTGAATGAAGAAAAACCAGATGAACAAACTGTGAAAATTTGAGCAAAATCAGACAACCCATTCAAAAGTTATGAATTTTCAAAGTCACTGAGATATGACGATCCCTATCGCTGATGGGGATCCGTGATATCGGCAAATTCTGCGGAATCTGTGACGTCGTGTCGGACAACTCCTCATTCACTTTGTACATAGAATTTTAAAAAAATCGATTAATGTAAAATTTAGAGTAAGGATGCAACATCATTCTTCTCAAAATACATGCAGAATCAATACAGAAATGCTATACCCCAACCGAAAATTGGCATTTTGTTGACTTTTCCGAAAAAAGGGAGAAAATGTGGAAATTTGCATACATAGTGAATGAGGAGTTGTCTGACATGACGTCACGGATTCCGTCGAATTTGCCGATCACACAGATCCCCATGAGCGGTAGGGATCATAATATCATTGTGACTTTGAAAAGTCATAACTTTTGAACAGGTTGTCCGATTTTGCTCAAATTTTCACAGTTTGGTCATCTGATTTTTCATCGGCAATGAGAGCATGGTAATCCCAGGGGTTGGTTTCCCTTTAAGAACTGGCATACTAGTGAGTGCTGGTTGCACGAACCAGTCGTAGCAATTCAAGTGAGATAAATACTGTTGAAAAAGCAGGAATTTAAGCGGTATGCCATTGTACTTGATGCTATGTCAGGGTTCCTACGTATTCAAGCAGCGGCCCAGATATTAAAGGCCAGATCGTATAAATGAAATTACCAATCTGGGCGTTTGCAAAAAAAAAAGAAGAATGTCCAGTCTGTTGGCAGTTATGAAAAAGGTAATGATATATTGATGCTCGATATATGCTCATACTGGTACATGAGGGGATCCAAGATCTGTGTGGGGTGGGGGAGGGGCTTTAAGAATTTGAGGGGGCCCGGCACAGTCCTCTATCCCCTCTCCCCTCCTATCTTGATCTGCAAATGGGAACACTAGACGAATATAAGTTGTTGAGAGAGAACAAATTTTGTACATAAACAAATTTTGTACATATCAAATTTAAGGATATATGATTCAACACAAAAATTAATAATTTGATCAGGGTATTTGATAAGAGCCTAGTAAATAATGATTCATTAAACTGAATATGTGATAGATATATAATGACTTCTGAAATCAGTTGAATGAAGAGTTTTCTATTTTTGTAAAGCATGTACAAAGGCTTTGAGATTAGAATTGGGGAAAATTTCATGTGAACATGTACAAACAGTTTTTAGTGGCAGCCATTTTTAAGGCCAGTGCTTTTTGCAAATTTCAACTAATGAAATGGCTTGGTTATTCACATCTTATAATTCTAAAACGAAATGGAAGATAAGGATGAAATTACTTACTGTAGAATCTGCAAACTTCGTTAGGATTTTGTTTTCATGAATTTTGCTGCCATGAATTTGCTAAAATCTTTACTCACCAGAATGCACATACGCTTTTGTACCAACAAATATTAAAAACACTATTACATGTACAACACACTAATATGGTATCAGGTATTAATTGCTGAAATTTATGTACAGTATAATTCCATATTGAATATGGTGTTTGGCATTTTCTTTTATCAAGATAGTAAAATATCTGGGTTGGACCTGGCCTTCAGACTAGGTTTTTTTTCTTTTGTGTGCTTTTGTCACTCAGAGTAATTAAATTTAAGTCAATGAACAAGACGTTTTGGTTCAACTTTCACCAGCAAGCTTCTTGTTGCCATCTTAGCAGGTCAAATAGTGCATTAGACCCATGCAAAGTTGGCAGATCTGGGCGATGATTTACAAAGTTATGAAAGACTTTAAGAACAACTTTACACATGACTGGTTTTTGTGCTGAATGCTGGACAATCTTACGTGTATTTATGCGGAACTTTGAGAATGATTCGGTTAAACACAGGCCTTGGTTGTAATGCAACCAGCAGATGCCATTGATATATGTACCTGAGGTTTGCCCAATGTATCAACAAGTTATGTATGCTAACTGGATTCAAAGTATTGTAGTTCAATAATTGCTACTATTAAACCGGATTATGGATTACCCCGTAAATACATGGATTACCCCGTAAATACATGCGTTGGCAAGAAAGGAACATTAAGTGGTGAATCTATTAGTAAACCAGCCTATTGGTATGTGCTGTGTTTACTTCTATTAAGATAAAAACGTTTATTATGTACGCATATTATAATCAGACATGCTGACCGTTTTCGAAATTTGAATGTGAATTACTGAACAGGCTAACCATATATTTCCTTATGCAAGAAAATGTGATACAATATCTAAACACTTTTTCTTCACATAATTTATTTTTGCTCAACTCATATTTAGGAAAGGTTGGCATCTCTGCATTAATTGATGTGTGCTGTGTTTACTTCTCTGAAAAATTCATTTCTTTTGATGCACATGGTTACAATAAAATTATGTGTAAATGTGTTCTGTACTAAACTGTGTGTCTATATGTTTTAAATTATTTGAATACTTAATAAGTTATCATAGATATTGTGTATTGTAAGATTATGTACTGTGTAGATAATATATAATTTCAATATTTTCATTTGTTACTCTAGAAGGTATGGTAATAAATTCTTTATAAATTGATATGGTATTTGAAATTTGATTTCCTTTCTTATGGCATAACTATATTGATCATATTCATGAACAGTCAACTTTACCGAAGTTGATTTGGACGGACCCCTTTTTGTAAATGACTTTCATTGAACAAACAATTTTTTTTTGGGGGGGGGGCAGGGGGGTGGGGGCTAATACAGATTGATTTTACATCTCTTTGATTTCTATTTTGGCCTTGACATAACAAGTTTTCATTATCCATGTGCCATATTCAGGCAGCACCTCAACCCAGGTGAGGTGAATGGGTACCTGGCAGGAATATTTATTCTTTGAAATGCCAAGTGCGCCGTGAATGGCTGCCGGGATAAAGCCAGGGTAATAACAATGTAAAGCGCCTTGAGCACTCAGCAGAGTGGATATGTGCGCTATATAAATTGCATCTATTATTATTATTATTCTTGGACTAGTCTGAAGATAGGGAAAACTACTTTACACATTACATTACTTTGCTCTACATTCAGTGTTTGTTCACCAACTTCATGTAAGAGAATTCTACATAATAATATTTCAACAGTGCTAAAACATAGAGTACCATAGCACTTCAAAATCTAACAGTTAGAACAAAAATGAAGAAAGACATCCGTTCAAAGAAAGTAAGAAATTGCATAGAATAGGTAAAAAAAAAGAAAGAAAGAAAAAAAAAAGATTTTCAGTTGCATCTCGGCTCAGTCCTTAATAAGACTACCTCTGAAAAGGGCGACTGTACTTTTACAGTCAACCTTGCCCAAGTTTTATGTGCTGGGACTGGAAATAACTTTGGATTGAGAAAATTGGACAAGTGAAGCACGAAAGCAATAGAATATGAAGAGAAGAGGCAAGGTTGACCAGATATCCCTTAAAGACTTGGTCTGGGCTAGAAAACTCTTGCTTTGATCAAAAGCAGAACAATCAGACAGGCAGATCAAAAAAAGATTGAAGTAAATCTGACAAGAAATAAGAAAGTTATGAATACATGTATTTCAATGATAAAACTAAACATTGATAATTCATCAATTACTGTACGCAGAAGGACATAACACATGTCTTTTGGTCACATGCTATGATGTGGATCGTGCTATGACGTGGATCATGCACTTCCTATCTGTAAGCTTATTATAACTTATTGTTTTTAAAATCCATTTCCGTCCACTTATCATTTTTTAATATTCAAAACTTTGAATTAATAAATTTGTATCTGTACCGATGTGTATATCAACAAAAAAAACAACACTTTTTTGCATTACCTGGTTGAAAATTGAGGAATTTAAAGCAATAAGAATAATAAACTACTTGCAGAAAAGTGCATGATATACCGTCATAATCACGTGACCCAACGTTGCTAATTTGACTGATTTCACAACTTTCTTATTTGTGTTGTGCGATTTTAACTCAAAACTTTTTGTTTATCTATTCATCTGATTTTTCTGCTTTCAATCAACACAAGATTTTCCAGGCCCAGACCCAGTCTTTAATTACAGCTTCCTCAATGATTGGACCCCGATAGAAAATATATTTAGGATTGATATCATGAATACAGTACCAATAAAGAACACAAGACACAAAAATAAATCAGAATTGTGTCCAGTCTGAAAATATCGTAGTTTTCAGTTTTTAATGACAAAGCATAATAACATAATATGTATTGTGTCATATTTCAATAGAAATACAATACAAAATCTTCAGTAGCGTACATGTAGCTCTGCAACTGCTCAGCCTTTTTCAAATCTGTATTTTGGAAATGATCTTTCTTGATTATTCTACCTCGTATACCACAGTGGTGATGTCAAAACAAGAAAAGAATTTTTTTTTTTCTTTTTGCGGCTGGGCACAGACTCAACTTAATATTTATTTGTCTTCCTTGTGTTTTGGCAAATTAATCCAGATACGTACTTGCCATTGAGATAGATGTTCATGTCATTAAAGAGGAACTCACCACGCTCTTTATGATTTAGAAAAAATCACATGAACAAACTGACAAATTGGAGTAAAATCTGGCAAACCGATCAAAAGTTATGAATTTTCTAAATTTCCATGATGTCCTCTGATGGATATCCTAGAGTTGGCACTTTGGCAGAATCTGTGATGTACATATATGAGTGGACGACTCCCCATTCACTCTATATGTAATTTTTTTTTTAATGCATAAAATGTAATAATTCGAATAAAGACTCCACATGATTCTTCCAAGGTACATGAATATTTGAGAAACGCATGTTTGTTTTTTTAATACTTGCATGAAAGCCAATAATTTGATTAATTTATTGTTATAATAAGAAGAAAATGGGAAATTTAGTATACATTATGAATGGGAGATGTCCAACATGGTACAGATTTCATCAACCTGAGGGATCCTGAGAATTTGGAGGAGTCCCAAAAGGTAGTAGGGATTGCAATTTTGGAAGACTTTGAAAATTCATAATTTTTTGGCAGGTAATCCAATTTTGTTCAACTAATTTTTCCTCATTCATTGACAGCAAAATTCAGTTCTAGGGATTGGTTTCCCTTTTAATAAAAATAATTTTCTGAAATTATATCAACCCTAATCCCTGACCCTCAACATTTTTCGCGATAAATCTAAAACGCGAAAAGCTTGCACCATAGTTTTTTCTGACTTTTTTCTTTCAAGTCTTGCGCAACTTTTAAGACCAAATTCGTGACGACCGAGATGATTGAAATATCCCAATGGGATAAGGGTTAATGCATTGCCATATCCAGTACAGTCAAACCTCATTATAAAGAGCACTGATATAACAAGCTCTTGTTGCTCTTGTTATAACAAGGTAATTTTCCTGGTTCCATCTCTTTGTATTTTATTGTATTTTGGCCCTGATATAACCAGGGGGGTGTTTCATCAAGGTCTGACAATTAGTCAGCGCTGACAAATTCCTTGATTGTGATTGGATGAAAAGCACTATCGCTGACAGTTGCCATGGAAACTGTCGGAAAAATGACTCCTTGACGCTGCAACAAATCTTGATGAAACATCCCCCGGGTTTCAATATAAAGAGGCAATTTCTCTAGTGTCATTCTCAACGACCTCATCGTAACAAAGTTAGACTGTATTATATTCTGATTTGTCCACTATCATCTATTTTTATAGGTCTCTATTATGGAGCACAAATTTAAAGAAATAAGATTTACGAGTTGGCTGGTATGTAAAAGCAACATCTCTGTAACTTACAATACAAACAATGAACAATACTACTCAGATAGTGGGTAGAAAAAAATATTATGCCTAATAGTATTTAGTGATATTTATTAATTGTGAAAACATACAATTTTATGAAGAAAAGAGTTTAGAATGATCAATTACCTTTTTCTCACTTCAAAGACATTGCGAGTTTGGGGTATGCTAATTATTAGGTTATTTTCAGTTGTGCAATAATTGAGATTAGAATAGTCATCCATGCCTTTAGACAGGCACAATGTAATTATGTTTTTTTTATTCTTCCAGTTCCCTCTTTTCAAGCGCAAGAGAACCGAAACAGTGGAGAATCCAATTCTAAATTGGTAGGCATGCAAACTGATCCAAAATGTATAGAATGAAGCTGCTTCTTTGGTCACTTCTGACAGAACACTATTTCAGTCATATTCTTGTGCAGAGTCTTTATTTTTCAGCTGAGCTGCAAACACTCCCATCATAAATAGAGTTTTCTGAGCTGTGAAGGTGCTGTGATCATTTGACATTGGGGACAAAGCTTCTTAGATGCCTGTGATAAAAAAAGCAAAAGAAAAATTGGGGAAAATGAGATTCATGAATTTATAATAAAGCTGACTGTATATTTCATTTTCTTTCAATGGTTATGAAAAACTTGCAAACAACAACCAGAGATATCAATTGAATGATTTTTGTGTAGGGTAGATAAATAATTAAAATAATTCTTGCCTTATCCCAACATGGATAAACACTGGATAAAACCAGAGAATTGCATAAAACCATAGCTACACTCCCGTTGTTAACAAAATGACATTGGATCAGCAGTGAAATGAAAATTCTAATTATTAAAGTAGGATACACAAAGATCAGTACTGTTGTTAAGGTTTAGAGGGTGATGCAAGAAAAGTATTATCAAAATCATTTGCAGATGGTAACATTCATATTAGATTGGCTCACGTTCAGCAATTTTAAGATGTGCACCAGGTGGGTAGCCAGAAGGGGACTGAGGGGTCGGGCACCACCTCTGACATTTTGAAAAAGGGAAAAATCTGAACAAAGAGGGAACAACAAGTGTTTGAGGACTTTTTTTGGTTGTTAAAAAATTTTCTGAAACATACTTTGCGCCCTATAAGTACACTCCTGGCTTGGCACCTTTCGTGCAAATGAAGTCTTGTGTAATTATTCATTTCTTATGAAATAAGATCAAAGTCTCACCAAAGTTTTCATCCAGCATTCCTCGCAGTGAACATGCCAGCATTGAATGGATACGAGAGGAGTGCTATACGGCCCCATACAGATCTGACATTTTAACCTTCCCCTCCCATCGCCATCAAGTTCCTCCAGCTCCTTCACCCTGGCTTTCAAACTCTCCACAACCATCTGAATCCCCTTGGTAGGAAGCCCTACATATCTCTGTACCGTATGCTTATTGTCTGTTTCTGTATTGCTTTCGACATTGCACTCTGCTCCAAGACACGCCTCAATGAGGTGGTTCTCGTTGACATGCTCCTCGTAGCCGACGTCGCCGGTATCTTGCGAGGATCGCGAGGGACATCGTGCGATGACGTCTTCTTCCGTGAACTGCTGGGGGCCGAATTCCTCCGTCTCGTCACCATCGACGTCTAAGTCAACATCGTCTTCGTCGTTGACAGACTGGGACTGTCGTGAGGAGTTTACCTGGTATCCAAGAGCTGTATGAGATAAACAGACATTAATATAGGTAACCATAATTTTTCTTTGGCAGGCTATGCAATTGCAGACATGTCTAATACATTACAAAGGTTTGAGTAATAGGTCAGGAATAAAACAATTTAACACATCATTTTTATTTACGTTTAACTCTTATTCAATGATATGGCAAAATAATTCAATGGTCTTCAGAATTCCCATATACTGTACATGTATACAATATTGTCCAATGGTACCCTGAAATCCCTGAATCTTATCAAGTAATCCATTGTTCCATCAATCATGCCTTCTTCTCCTCCCCAGAGGGCCTCTAAACACATTTATACTTTACTTATCTTGATATCCCCTGCCCCAGGCACCAAGCCAACAGCTCTCATCCTTGTCTCCCCCATCCATTCATAGACCTGGTACGATTCATCACCATCATCATCCTCTTCCTCTCCATCTAACATCCTTCCGTTGGCCACACCTTCTGATCTCCCCTCTCCTCTTTCTCCCCACTCCTCTACCTCTCAAAAACATAATTCTAGAACATTAACCTTGATATCCCCCGGGCACTAAGCTAACAACCCTTATCCTTGTCTCCCCCCATCCATTCATAGACCTCGTACGATTCATCACCATCATACTCCTCCTTCTCCTATTCCTTCTCCTTTTCCTTCCATTGACCACACTCCTCTCTCCTATTTTGTCTCCTCCTCCTCTTCCTCTGGAAAACAAAATTACACTAACCTTGATATCCCCCGGGCACCAAGCTAACAGCTCTCATCCTTGTCTCCCCCATCCATTCATAGACCTCATACGATTCATCACCATCATCCTCCTCCTCTCCATCTCCCATCCTTCCATTGACCACGCCCCCTCCTCCCACATCTACATCCTCTGCGTCATCTGGTACTGTGGTGCTGGTGGCAGGTGCGGTAGAGGGGCGTCCTGTGAGGCAGTTCTCCACATGGCGGTTTTTGTCAACTTCTGACCCTGAGGATAACGTCGACAGGAAGAAAGATTATTCAGGTGGATAAACATTGTGCTCTGAATACTGATCATTGTCCATAGAACTTAGTACATGTACGCATACATGTACGATCTTACAAGCAGAGAATACAATTTACGGTTGGCAATGTACACTAAGTGAGATTATACTTAAATGAAGATCAGAGAATTGGCTACTTAATTTCTACTTCCAAATGCAATTCAAGCAAAATCTGAAATCATTGGCATATTTTTCTTGAGAATCAAGAATATCCCTTGCATTGACTAATACAATATAATTTGAAATAAAAGTAGATTTTGATGTGAGAATCTTAAAATTCAGAATTATGCCAACAGAAAAGGGAGGGGGGCTTATTTGATGTTCATTTTGTACCTTCAAGCCCAGAGATGAAAGCTAACGATTACCGGTTTTCATATAGTATCCCTATGGGAGAACAAGTAAATTGTAGCTTTTTCTGATAACAAATTTACAGCTTTCAATAACACAAAACTTACTCTTTGAAACATGCCATCAGAATGAAAAAAATCATACTTTTCCCTCCCCCTCCCCTTCGATAAATGTTGGAACCACCCCTCTCACAAACCATTCTTTCACTCACCTATGAGAGGTAGAAAGCATACAGGACAGAGCATTGTGTCAGGGTTACATTCAGGATTCTCCAGCAGTTTCTTCTTCCTCTCTCGTGCATGTCTGTTAGCCCTCACATCTAAAAGCACAAGATGACGATCCACCTCGATGCTACTGTCACTGTCACTATCACTCGATGAAGTCTTGTCACTCTCGCTGTCGTTCCTCATCCTTCTCCGCTTACGTCGACGCTTTCTATGATCGCCTTTTCGGTCCCGTTTCTCCTCTTCCTTATCCTGCTCCTTGGACGCGACGTACGAAGCCTGGGAGTCTCTCAGGACTCTTCCCCGACGGACGATGTGGTCAATCTGTTGGACCTCGTACCTAAAGTGGTTCTCAAATTCTGTGGGTCTGACAGTGATCCCACACATGGGACAGATTTGAGCACCCTCGATCGAGCGCCTCCGACTTGATGACCGGCTACCCTTTCCTTTACCTTCAGTTGCAGAAGTAGCTGTGGGCATTGTTCCAGCTAAGGCGCTTTTGCCATTGTCTACCTCCGAACTATGGTTGTCTGCCAGGCTCGGGGTAGGACTCACAGATTGGCTACCCCTTCGTCTAAGGCTGCGTCTTGACGGATTTTCTTCCATTGCACTGCAAATTTTGGGGTCACGGTCTATTAGATCCACTACTATCTTCAGTCATCATCAGTTCTGTAACTCATCATTTTGAAATCCTGGAAGATATCAACAGAAAATATGTTAAAAAATAACTTTAAAAATTACAAAATAATATTTTCTAGATTGGATTTAAACTGCATTATAAAGCAATCTACAATGATGAACCTACATATGTTTTTGTAGATAATTTGGAATTTTGTCCCATTTCAATTTTGGTTACAAAACTTCTGCATTTTGTGAGCTGAGGATTAGGGGCGTTCAAATGATATACGAAAAGTTGAAGAACATTGCGAAAGTTACGTTAACAAACATTATGGTAAGGGCATCCGCCTGTGCGCCTCATTGATATACACGATGTCTTTTTCCAGAAAATCACTGTGTAAAGTGAATTGGATGCTGAGAAGGATGCTAAATATTTTTAAAAGCAAAAATAAGAGGGGTGTATAATTTTTCTGAACTATTTCTCACACATACTATTTAGGATATCTGTGACATCAGATTAAAATTGATTAGTATATTCATTGACTTCATGATTATTTTTTCAAGCTAATTTAGTTTAGATGCACAGAGGTTAGACTTCCCATAATATATTTGTAGTGATACCAACACATTAGAAGAAATTCATGAAATAGTATGTCACCTTTTATATATACATTTATGTGCAGAAAATAAATGGCTTAGCAGGAAGATATAATTTGTGATTAGGGGAGAGGGAGGGCCAACCCCATTCCCAAGTCTTTGAATTGGGCAGAGGATGTACACACGAATACCAAAAGAGAGAGAGAGAGAGAGAGAGAGAGAGAGAGAGAGAGAGAGAGATCTCAAAGAGGAGTCTACCCCAAAATATCTTCTCTT
>BQKZ01000252.1:88397-107663 GCA_036244855.1 Temnopleurus reevesii
ACCCTCCTTCAATATTTCAAGAAATCTTTTGAAAATTTAATCGACTTTGGTGGTAAAAGTGTAAACTTGAGTCAACTTTACCAAATGTTTGTTGGTCGAATCTGGGGCAAAAATCATCGCCGACGCACTCCGCACGCTTCAATAGGATTGTACACAAATTGAATACATCGCTACTCTCCAGGTTTGCCATGAAGATAATGTTGATGAAAAAGACAATGATGGTGATGGTGATGATGATGATGATGATAATGATGATGATAAAGATGATGACGAAGGTGATGTTGATAATGATCATGATGATGCTGACTGGAATTGATGATGATGATGATGATCATGATGATGATAATGATGAAAAGGATGATGATGATAAGGAGGAGGAGATGATGATGCTGCAGGAGAAGTGATGATGTAGTGGTGGGAAGATGGTGGTGGTGGTGGTGGTATGATGCTGCATATGGTGGTGGTGGTGGTGGTAGTTGTGGTACTGGTAATTATGATTACTGGGGATGATAATTGATTTTGATGGCGCTGGTGGTGGCGTTAATGTCGGTGGTGATGATTTTGGTGATGATGATGATGGTGATGATGATGAAGATGATAATGATTATAATGAGGACAAGAATGTGATGTATTGATAATGGTTTATAATTATGGTACAAGTAGTGATGATTGTGATTATGGTGATGATGATGATGATGATCAATGATAAATATATGTTCACCAATGTTGATAGTAGTAGTGGTGGTTGGGGTGAGGTGATGATGATGATGGGATAGTTGTTACATATGATGATGATGATGGAAAATGGTGGTGATAAAATAACAATAATGATAATGGTTTTGGTGGTGGTGATGATGATGAAAAGGAGGAGGATTACCAATGATGATGATGAATGTTAGTGCTGGTTTTTCATGATGGTGGTTATGAAGATGATGATGATGAGGAGAAATCACTGGTGGTGGCAGTGATGCTAATAATGATGATGGTGATGTTGATGGTAGTGATAATGACAAGGATGATGATTTATTAGTGCTCCTTGCCTACTGAGCTGCCCCTTCTATTGGCAAATTGGAAATCAGTAGAAATACTTATGGAATTTTAGACATCGTTATACTACTACTTCATGAGGGAAATAGTTGAATTAGGTAAGGTCAGAGTATAGACATATTTTGTTTATATTATTGCGCTATTCCCCTTTTTTATTACAGCCGTTGGTGTCCTCGCCAAACAATTCATTGATCAAGGAAGTCTTGTCCCAGATGATGTCATGGTTAAACTTATTACACATGAACTCAATGGACTACCTCCAAACTGGCTCCTAGACGGTAAGATGATAGTGTTTTAAATATATCTCTTCAGCAAAGCCTTCCTTGCACTTTTCACCTTCAAAATCTGCTTCCATTACAGAAGAAGTATCCTTCATTTCAGAGGTGTTAACCATTCCTGAATATGCACTTGTATTAAAATTTAAACCTTAACGTGGAATACACTTGGGATCGTTAATAAAGGCTTATTATATATGAGTATGGTCCTGGAGGTGTATATAACACTTTAGGATTCATTTCCGTTCATAGAAATATCATTAAAACCAGAAAAATGAAATTTTCTGATTTACCCCCCACGTAGTTCATTGCGTGGGGTCGTTTCCTAGAGCGAGTGCACCCATTTGGTTGTGACGTCATGATATAGCTTCCATCGATTTGACCAGTTGTTTTATGTACGCTTGTACACTAAAATCCATGTTTTTTTAAACTGAGATATTTAGACTATTTCAAACTAATTTGTCAAAGAAACAGTACAAGGATAGAATAAATGAAAAACAAAGGATAACAAAAGGATAGACATTAATGCGGATCGAATAAACGAAAAATGAAGAATAACAAAGGATAGACGGAAAATGAGGAAATAATAAACGATAAACAAAAAATACTAGCAGGATAGACAGCAAATGATGATAGAATAAATGAAAAATAAAGGATAACAAAAAGGATAGACATTAATGTGGATAGAATATACGAAAAACAAAGAATAACAAAATGATGGATGGAAAATGAAGATAGAATAAGCGATAAACAAAAAATAACATAAAGATAGACAGAAAATGAGGATAGAACATATAAAAAACAAAGAATATCAAAAGGATAGATGGGAAATGAGGAAAGAATAAACGATAAACAAAGAATAACAACATGATAGACGGAAAGTGAAGATAGAATAAGCGATAAACAAAAAATAACATAAGGTCAAAATGAGGATAGAACATATGAAAAAACAAAGAATATCAAAAGGATAGATGGAAAATGAGGAAAGAATAAACGATAAACAAAGAATAAGAGCAGGATAGACAGAAAATGAGGATAGAATAAATGAAAAACAAAGGATAACAAAAGGATAGAAATTAATGTGGATAGAATAAACGAAAAACAAAGAATAACAAAAGGATAGACGGAAAATAGGGAAAGAATAAGCAATAAACAAAGAATTACATAGGAATAAACAGAAAATGGTGATAAAATAAGTGAAAAACAAAGAATAACATAAAGATAGACAGAAAATAAAGATAGACTAAGTGATAAACAAAGAATAACATAAGGATAGACAGATAATGAGGATAGAATAAGAGATAAACAAAGAATAACATAAGGATAGACAGATAATGAGGATAGAATAAGCGATAAACAAAGAATAACATAAGGATAGACAGAAAATGAGGATAGAATATCTTAAAAACAATTAAAGGATAACATAAGGATAGACAGAAAATGCGGATAAAATAAACAAAATACAAAAAAAAACAACAAAGAATAACAAAAGGATATACATTAATGCAGATGGAATAAGTGAAAAACAAGAATAACATAAATTCATCCAAGATTTGATTCAGAAACTACATCGATTTCATTTAGAAACTACATCGAGCACGCGTTTATGTATTCTGCAGTTACTTTACAACGCTACTTGATGACGTAGTTGCGCAGTAGCGTAAGTTCACAAACGTTCTGCGCATCTCATCCAGGGGGTGATTATTAAATGACTAATTAGTGGTTTATTGCGTACAAATTTCTCTCCATAGTGAAAAAAANTAGAAAAAACAATAGAAAACAAAAGGACGAAAAAACAAAGAAATACATAAGAAATTCATAAAACAATAAAAAACATAAGAAGTAAATTGTCATACCAAATTTTTTTTCAAGTTGTATCATGAGGGATATTATAAAGAATATTCACACCAAAAATTAGCATTCTAGGTGCTTTATTGAGGGAAATAGAGCAGAAAGTGTGATTTCATGCATAAATTTGCATAATTCATTATTTAAAAGTAGAAATTAGGAATTTTCGGAAAATCAAACCATACAGTCTTGTAGTTTACACTTTGCTCTATCCGTGTGCAAAATTTTGCGGCGATTGCGCGACCCACGGTCGAGATCTGAAGGGCGGGGGGTCAAATTGACCTCCCCCCCCAGTATAAACTTGGTCTCAAAAAGCCCAGTTAAAATAGGGTTAAAGTTTTGCCAAATATTTTCTCAGGAGAGAAAGCACATATATTGCTATGCTATGGATCTTATGCTTTCCCTCATTTATATAAAAAAAATATTTGATGATTTACATTTTAATTTGCAAATACTTGCAAAGATACTACCAGACATTGTGTTTGAGATGTTAGATGTACACAAAGCTAGGGAGCTTGCTACTCTTGCCAATAAAGTGGAACCTCGCAATTACAGGTCGTACTATTTACAAGGTCTTTGGGACCAGATAAATTATGAATTCTTACCATGTGGGGCCAAAAGGTAAGGGAATTAAAAGAGAATGAACCATGAAAATCATCTCATTTTTATTAGAGTTTGTTACTTCAGTGATTTTTATAATACAAGGTTCAGCATCAGTGCTCTTAATTTACAAGGTTCCACTGTACTACGGCGCTTATTCGCTGTACATTTTCACTAAGCTTTCTTTTTAATTTCTATTTCAAACAGGTTTTCCAAGAACCGTAGCACAAGCAGAATCCCTATCAAATAACCAGAAGCTTGATGCTGTGTTGAACCTAGACGTGCCCTTTGATGTCATAGTTCAGAGGTTAGAATGGAGATGGATTCATCCTGGGAGTGATCGTGTCTATAACTTGGATTGGAACCCTCCAAAAGTACCTGTAAGTTTTTTGTTTGTTTTTTATATAATTATTTCGATGGACTCTTGGATGTTAAAAGGATGTCCAAAAGAAAATTTATTTTTGTTCAACAAATGATTAGGATGAAATATTTTTAAAAGCTGTAAGAAATTGATTTATCTTGAAACTGGTTTGTTTTCACAAGTTAACATATATAACCAAAAGTTCCTCTGTTTCGCATTGAATTTAATGCATTATGTTGACATGGTACACAGAGCTTTGATAGCTGAATATTTAATAGCAATTCAATATAGAATTCTACATGACTCAACTATCAATGAACACTTTCAAGTAGCTTTTAAATCACTGTCTTTCTTTCTCTTTTATACATGTAGTTCAAGGATGACGTAACAGGAGAAGATTTGATTCAGAGGGATGATGACAAACCAGAGACAGTCAGAACAAGGCTAGCTGGATATGAACAACAAACAAAGCCAGTATTAGAATTTTACAGGTGAGATTTGCATACATAGAAATTTAATAATAAATGAAAACATTATACATAGATGGATAAAGGGCCCATACATTTTTCAGAATGGGAGCCCACATCCCCCCCCCCCCCCCCAAAAAAAAAAAAAAATTGTGACAGTGAGACTGAACCAGTTCCCTCACTTATCTAATTAAAGTAAGATATTTGTGCATTGAGAGGACCCAGAATCTGAGGAAAATGGTCAGACTAAGTATTCTGCTAGTTGCCCATATTCTCTGACCCCGTAAATATTCGCCAAGTTCAATATGCTCTTTAGGTATGCAATCCTTCTAATTCTTTGATTTTTTGTTGAAATGTCTATTGGTGTGTATGCTTTACAATGTATGTGATTCATGTTCTTCTGTTTTCATTTAGATCAAAAGGAATATTGACCGAGTTCCATGGTACAGAAACCAACCAGATTTGGCCTCATGTCCAAGAATTTCTATCAGAGCTCCTTCAGAAACCTCATTGATGATGGAGAACAAAGGTGGAAGATCATGTAAGATGGTGATTACGAAAATTTAGATGAGACTGATTTTTAATATATTAGAGTGGATTTGATATGATCATGGAAGATCCTGTGAGCGCAGAAAGAGCAACAATGAGATGAAGCAAGATTGGATTAGAATACAGGGGGAGGAGAGGCAAGTACTTGTCTTTTTTTCATGCTGCACAGAGGGGCAAGGCTGTCATTGATGTTTGGTGATGATGTGAAATTCATGCAATGTTTTCCATTCCACTTCACAATCACTGGACCCATCCCAGGTAACATGCCTGCATTTTGTTTTCCATAAGAATAGATTTTTACATGACACTACAGACCTGCCAATCATTATGAATTAGAGGGACTATGGGGTGTTGCTACAAACTTGCGATCAATTACAAATCAATTGCGAATCAGATGCAAATTGAAACGCACTCGGCTCTGTATATGCAGCATGAAGCAATGATTTTGATTGGCGTGTGCTGATCGACTGCAACTTGAAATTGATCACAAGTTTGTAGCTATAATTTCAAACCCTTCCAATCCTTCCAATATTTTGTAGGATTCACATTCTTTTATTTTCTTTAATTTAATTAGTTTTTATTATAATTTCCCTCTATTATTGGTGGGGGGTTTACCCCTAATCAGGCCAACCTTTTTTGGCTATGTTATATCCAAGGGGGGGGGGGGGGGGGGNCCCCCCCCAGTATAAACTTGGTCTCAAAAAGCCCAGTTAAAATCGGGTTAAAGTTTTGCCAAATATTTTCTCAGGAGAGAAAGCTCATATATTGCTATGGATCTTATGCTTTCCCTCATTTATATAAAAAAAATATTTGATGATTTACATTTTAATTTGCAAATACTTGCAAAGATACTACCAGACATTGTGTTTGAGATGTTAGATGTACACATAGCTAGGGAGCTTGCTACTCTTGCCAATAAAGTGGAACCTCGCAATTACAAGTCGTACTAATTACAAGGTCTTTGGGACCTGATAAATTATGAATTTTTCTTACCATGTGGGGCCAAAAGGTAAGAGAATTAAAAGAGAATGAACCATGAAAATCATCTCATTTTTATTAGAGTTTGTTACATCAGTGCTTTTTATTTACAAGGTTCCACATCAGTGCTTTTAATTTACAAGGTTCCACTGGAGTACATCGCTTATTCACTGTAGTTATATTTTCACTAAGATTTATTTTTAATTTCTATTTCAAACAGGTTTTCCAAGGACCGTAGCACAAGCAGAATCCCTATCAAATAACCAGAAGCTTGATGCTGTGTTGAACCTAGACGTGCCCTTTGATGTCATAGTTCAGAGGTTAGAATGGAGATGGATTCATCCTGGGAGTGATCGTGTCTATAACTTGGATTGGAACCCTCCAAAAGTACCTGTAAGTTTTTTGTTTGTTTTTTATATAATTATTTCGATGGACTCTTGGATGTTAAAAGGATGTCCAAAAGAAAATTTATTTTTGTTCAACAAATGATTAGGATGAAATATTTTTAAAAGCTGTAAGAAATTGATTTATCTTGAAACTGGTTTGTTTTCACAAGTTAACATATATAACCAAAAGTTCCTCTGTTTCGCATTGAATTTAATGCATTATGTTGACATGGTACACAGAGCTTTGATAGCTGAATATTTAATAGCAATTCAATATAGAATTCTACATGACTCAACTATCAATGAACACTTTCAAGTAGCTTTTAAATCACTGTCTTTTTTTTTCTTTTTCTGCATGTAGTTCAAGGATGATTTAATGGGAAAAGATTTGATCCAGAGAGATGATGACAAAACAGATACAGTCAGAGCTAGACTAGCTGGATATGAACAGCAAACCTAAACAGGACTAGAATTCTACAAATTTCAATGGCTGTACAAGAGGATCGATTTGCTTTATGTATTGACTCCCTCCCACTTTTTTGTTGCAGTTTAAGGATGATGTAACAGGAGAAGATTTGATTCAGAGGGATGATGACAAACCAGAGACAGTTAGAGCTAGGCTAGCTGGATATGAGCAACAAACCAAACCAGTACTAGAATTTTATAGGTGAGAATCGATAATATATTTTGTTGAGATTAGAGGGAGATGATTCATTGCCTAGCAATTAGCCTACATATATATTGAATGACAATGAATGAAAACAAATATGGATGGGTGAAGCCAGAAGGGCCCATACATTATTAAGAATGGGAGCCCATGCACCCCCCCCTCCCCCAAATAAATTGTGACAGTGAGACCAAACAGTTCCCTCACTTTTCTAATTGAAGCAAGATATTGATGTATTTAGATATGTTAACCCTATTCCAACTGGGGGGGGGGTCAATTTGACCCCCCCCTCCACAAATTTTGTGATCGCGCCGACGCGCAAAATTTTTTCACCGCGAGACTCACTGACTTTTTACTTTCAAGTCAAATAAACGAAATACAAAAAAAAAAAACAAAGAATAACAAAAGGATATACATTAATGCAGATGGAATAAGTGAAAAACAAGAATAACATAAATTCATCCAAGATTTGATTCAGAAACTACATCGATTTCATTTAGAAACTACATCGAGCACGCGTTTATGTATTCTGCAGTTACTTTACAACGCTACTTGATGACGTAGTTGCGCAGTAGCGTAAGTTCACAAACGTTCTGCGCATCTCATCCAGGGGGTGATTATTAAATGNAACACGCATGATGCTTGTGGCGTACTCTACCAGAATTTATGATTAATTTTTCATAACAATTTTTGAAATAAATAGATATGCTAATTTATGCATAAAATAAGTTTTGGGCTCTTAATCACTAATTGAATCTCTAATTGAGCTGATTTTTGTTTTCAAATATTCCATTTAGCATTCTCTACAACTGTATCGAAAAAAAAATCATTATTGAAATCATTTTCTTATGTATTTCATTGTGTTATGAATTTCTTATGTATTTCTTTGTTTTTTTTACCTTTTTTTGTGGGTTTTTTACTAATATTTGTTGCAGACATTATTTGGGGCATAATGATGCAAAAATAAATTAATTTGAGCCATTTAAACTCAAATTATTGAAGATTTTATGATATTTTTCTGAAAACACAATTTGCATTGACTTTGTACACAAAATCAAGTATTTTAGCAATTTTGGGGCCGACAATTTTTTTTCAAATGGGCGTGGCACAAAAACAGTATACACGAGCGCGGCGAATGTGGTCTCAAAATTTGCGTGATACTTTTTGGCCTGATTAGGGTTACCCAACACACCCATTAGAATTTGTTCTCCAATATTGTGAGCCAATCATTTCAATTTTTAGTCAGAACAGTTTTGAATATCTGAGTGATTTTACATAGCGAATAGCAGTTTTATTATATGAATGCGGATGGCAGTGATGACTACAATGATCATGTTTTGTTTGTAATGACAAAAAATGATGATATCAAGGATAACAGCGAAAATGATGGAGAATATTTATGGTTGTGGTGATGATAGTGATTATGATGATGATGATGATGATGGCAATGATGGTGAGGATGATGATGGTAATGATGATCAAGATTTGCAATGAACACAGTGAAATTCAGAATTCTTTGCTACCTGAATTTGTTACAGAAGTTTAAAAGTGCAAACTAAAATAAGTGATCCCATTGTTTATAGCAATTACAGGTAAGGAAAGAATGCTGACTTTCACTTCAGTAGGATTATTCCATGAGTTTGGTACTAGTAAAATGATTTAGTTATATAGTGAACAACCATTTTATCCTCAGGTTAAAATCCTATTGAAGGTACTTTTTAAATTATAACTAACTCTATGTGTACGCCAAAGAACATCCTGTCTGTACATGTAGCATGCATCAGTGATGTCTATTTCATTTTTTTGCGGATAATTGTATGCATAATTTTTAACCTACATACCGGTACATCACATATAAAAAAGGGTTTATGCTATGAAATGAAGAAAAAAACCCAGCTTTTTCAAAATCAAATGGATTTATATTCATGCAAAACTATCTCAAAGATTATGTTAAAACTTGATCATGTAGACAAATTTCAATCTTTATGAAAACTTGATCATGATGCATATTTATTACTGAAACAGTTATGTGTTGAATGTTGGTCATGGTCAAATTGACACTACAACATTGATCATTTTTTTATTCATGACTTTTAGCCGTACACAAAACAATTTTGATGCTCATTGAACCATGTCAGTCAGAAATGGTTCTCAATCTGCCTGCAAAATCACTCATCTATACTCTTACCACGAAACACCATTTCCAAGATCAATTTAGACTTCTGTAAATTGAATAGAATATGGTATCTGTTTTATTCAGAATATATGGTACATGTATATTCATAGTACAGTCAAACCTCTTTATAACGAGGCCCTTGTGACCAGAGAAATTATCTCTTTATATCGAAACCTTGTTATATCAGGGCCAAAATACAATGAAATACAAAGAGATAAGACCCCAGACACTACCTTGTTATTACGAGATCTCGTTATATCAGTGCTCTTTATAGCGAGGTTGGACTATTCTCTTGTAAATCATAGTGTATGTAACTACATATGTAGATTATTTTAGTCTTTCTGGACTTGAATATAGTTTATCGTCTAGTACTATTGTAGATTGTAGTGTGTGTGATTAGATTAGATTATTTTAGTCATTCTGGATGCATAAACATTCCAGTAACTTTGGACTATGAATCTGATATACGTGTATGCTCATTTTAATCAAATGTTGATATAATTTTTTGCTAGATGTATGTTTTAAATTATTTATACATGTATTAAACCAGTACTGAATACTTTATTTGATATGAAAAAAAAATGTCTGTGTACAGTCAGACTTTTTGCTTACCTGTTATCACTAAGAAAGTCAGGAAATGGAATCTTGGACAATATTCATTGTTTGCAACTTTATAGTAATAACATGTCCCCAAAATGTTGACATGCACAGGAGGTGCCTGAAAATAGTGAATACACCCATAGAACTTGCAATTCCATCTTCATTAGAAATGATAGTACACTGTACGATTGTTATTCAGAATTCCATCATACTTTCCCAAAAACTTTCTTCCTTGGAGAAATGATATTACAATTATAAATAATTTTTATTAGCATTTGCCATTTTGACTTTGACAGTATTAATTTTGTATTAATCGCTCTTTTAGTACTTCTGGAAAGTGCTCTTTTAGTATACCTATAGGTATACCTTAGGTATGTGCATGAATTATTTTAGTGCCCTAACTAAATTTGCACATTTCATTCCAAGCTATTCTATGTTATATCTTTAAAGATATTTTTTTTTCAAAAGCATTCTTCCCTTTTGTCCTAGTATGCTGCACTTGTTTTAATATATCATATTCCATTATTGTCTCCCAAGAAAGTTAGTAGAGTTCAGGTTTGAAAATGTGAACTACTAGTAAACTATTCCTGCATGCAAAACATTTATTAGCTGTGCCAATTTTAAATGGAATAGATTTGTAGTGCGATTAAAAAGAAGCCCCTTTTGAGAAATATGTTGCTGATGCAAAAGTTGTATCTTTGAACAGACACATTGGCCAAATATATGTTCATTATGATGATGCATATTACTTGTGTAAATTATGCTTGTATAACATTCCATATGTTATGTATATTTTCATACACTAATTATGAAAGATGATTTATGAATAAAAAATATACAACAGAAAATAATCACTTTTGTCTGATTTTATATGTGTAGAGTAAAGTAGTTATCACATATCCACTCCTAGAGGGCGTTTCATGAAATTTTTTGAAGCAACAAGCAGTCATTCTCCTAAGTTACCATAGTAGCAGTCAGTGATAGTGCTTTTCATCCAATCAAAATCAATGATTTGCAAGGTTTTAGTCGGCACTAATAGGCAGTGTGACAAGTTTCATGAAACATCCTCCAGGTGCCCATATTTTGAGTAAAAATGGGGCTCTATTTCATGAAACTATCATGTTCATCTAATCAGTTCATCCTCACATGCTTACACATACCGGTACTTGAGTTTGGTCAAAATCTGTACAGCAGTTCTGAACTTATTACGGTAACAAGCTTTTTTTGTGTGATTTTTTACAAGTTTTTTGGCCCTGTGACCTTTGACCTTGACCTATTGAACCCAAAATCTAATCGGTTCAGTATGCTTATACATACTTGAGCCAAGTTTGGTCAAAATCTGAATAGCAGTTCTGAACTTATTGCGGTAACAAGCTTTTTTTGGTGATNGCTTTCTAGGAGCTTCAATGAGTGAAATAGAACAGAAAATAATATTTCATGCACAAATTTGCATAATTAATTAATTAAAAATAGAAATCATAAATTTTCAGAAAATTAAACTATACAGTCATTTAGTTTACACTCTACACTATGCGTGTGCAAAATTTCGCAACGATCGCGCGATCCACGGCCGAGATCAGAAGGGGGGGTCAAATTGACCCCCCCCCCCAGTATAAATTTGGTCTGAAAAAGCCCAGTTAAAATAGGGTTAAGGGGCATTTAGAGCACTTAGAATCTGAGGAAATTTGTCAGATTAAGTATTATACTTGTTGCCAATATTCCTTTCTCCCTTTGATATACACAAAGTAATATGCTCTCTAGGTATGCAAGCCCTACAAACTGTATGATTCTTTTCTTTTTCATTTTGTTGGTGTATGTAATATAATAATATCTTGGATTTATATAGCGCCCTACCATGTCAAAAGCTTGCTCAAAGCGGTTCAGATTTCATTACCTAGTCATTGGATGGCAATTTAAGCCTAGCATCACCGCAGTCATATAGGCGCACACATAATCAGATAATGTGATGCTGTCTCTTACCGGTCCCCCAAAAATTACACCTTGGTAAAGTGCAGCTTTGGTGACAAATTTCTTGTTGACAGAAATTAACACCATGGTGGGATTCAAGCCAATGATGCTGTGGTTGAAAGACGAGGTTCAGAACTACTACACCACAATGTTTCCAAATGCTTTACAATATGCTTTATGATTTATGTGATTTATATCATATTGTTTCATCTAGATCCAAAGGGATTTTGACCGAGTTCCACGGTACAGAAACCAACCAGATCTGGCCTCATATCCAGGAGTTTTTATCAGAGCTCCTTCAGAAGCCTCATTGATGATGGAGAACAAAGGTGGAAGATCATGTAAGATGGTGATTATGAAAGTTTAGATGAGACTGATTTTTAATCTATGAAGAGCGATTTGATTTAATCATGGAAGATCTTGTTGCCTAAGAGAAAGAAAAAATCTGGAGATGAAGCAAGGATTGGAATTCAGGGGAGGAGGGGTAAGAAATCATCTTCTTTTCATACTACCCAGATGTGCAAGGCTGCCATTCATGCTAGATTCCAATGCTCAGCTCATGCAATGCTTGCGGGTTTACTCTACATGTACAACCACTGGACTCATTCCAAGTTTAAACATGTCTGCATTTTGTATCCCATAGGGATATGGATGAACACATCGTTATTTGTAATCAATATTACAGACCTGCCAACCATTATGAAGTGGATAGACTAATGGGGGTGTTGCTACAAACTTTAATATGCAAATCAGTTGAAAATTGATACACACTTGTCTGGGCTCTTTATAGGATGTACATTTAACAATGGTTTTGATTGGTGGATGCTCATCAACTGCAACTTGCTATTGATCACAAGTTTGTAGCAACACTTGCTATGATTTCAAATCATTCCACACTGTATATTTTGAAGGATTTATATTCCCCCCCCCTTTTATTCATTTAGTCGTTATTATAATTCCCTCCGCTTTTCATTTAGGGGTGGTGGTATGTTTACCAAACACCCCCATCAGAATTCTTTTCTCGCTTTTCTGTGCCAATCATTCCCTTTTTTTTTTTAGTCAGAACAGTCCGAATGTCTCAGTGACAGTTTATGGCAAATAGCAGTTTTACGATACAAACGCTGATGGTAATGATGACTGCAATGGTAATATTTTGTGATAATGGCAAAAACAGTGATACCAATGATGACAGAGATGATGATGATGATGATGGTAGTTTGGTGATGATGGTGTTGGTGGTGGCAATGATGATGATGATGATGATATATGAAGATGAAAATGATGATGATAATGAATAGTACTATTAAAATTATTTAGTTATATTAAGCTACCATTTCACCCTCAGGATAAAATCATATCAAAGGTACTTTTTAGATTATATCTAACTCTCCATGTACATCATGGTTTTATTTGTACTTTTTTGGCCATACTTATCTGATGACTTAATTGAATCATGTCATGGTTGTCAATCTACATGTAAAATCTTTCATCAAATTTCATAAATGCAGGTACCCTTAGCACAAACCAGGGTCAATTCAGACTTTTGTAAATTGATTAGAATATAGTATCTCTTTTATTTAGAATATTCAGAATATATAGTATATGTACTAATATTTATAGTACTATTGTAGATCATAGTGTGTGTGTGTGTTTAGAATATTTTAGTCATTCTGTATGCAAAAACATTCCAGTAACTATTTACATTATGTTTGTGGTATACATGCATGCTCATTTTAATTGAATGTTGATATCATTTTTTTTTGCTTGATGTATGTTTTAAATTATTTATACATTTAATAAACCAGGGCCCCGTAACATAAAGGTTTGCGATTAATCGTTATTTGATTTTGCGATCAATTGCAAACTTTAGTACATGATTTGCCATAGACTTGCTATTGATATCAATCGCTATCAGATTAGCAATTAATCGCAAACCTTATGTTACGGGGCCCTGTACTGAATACTTTATTTGATATGAAAAAATTTCTGTGTACAGTCAGATTTTTGCTCACCTGTTTTTTTCACTATAAAATCAGCAGATTGGTATCTTAGATAATTTTCATTTTTCTGCTTTTTCATAGGCCCCTGTTACACCGAAAAAAATAGCGACCCTGGGTCGGTTTCGGGTCGCTTTGGGGTAGGTTTCGGGTCGTTATTTTTTTGGTGTAAACATCGAAGAACCGACCTCAACCCGGCCCAGGGTCGCTCAAGCAAACCGATCCGAGACCACATCCCGATATGGTCTCGGGGCGGTTTCGGGGCGGTTCAGGGTTGGAAAAATCGCGGTGTAAACAGAAACAGGACCCAAACCGGACCAGGTCCGTAACTAGTCTGAATTCACAGACTTTCAACTTTGAATTTTTACTTCTCGGCACAGTGCATTTCGTTATCTACTGCCAAAGCTACTTATAATCATAATTAGACATCGCTTTCAGTTTCCCAGTTTCTAATTGAAGACTATGAATCAGACACATATTAATATGCACTGCATAACATGTAACCAATGGTCTGTGACAAAAGACTAGTGTGCAACGCTATTTCTTCATTTACAACATTCCTGAGAGACAATGGACTCAAGTGAAGGTTTTGGGGGTTGGGATGGAAGGTGGTCTAAACAGGCTCTTTTTGTGGACCATACCCGCCCGCCACTAATCCCCTCAAGGTCGGAACCTGCCCCGCTACGGACCTGGGCCGCTTTGGGGTAGGCAATTTTTCGGTGTAACAGGGGCCATAGTGATAACATGTCCCCAAAATGTTGTGACTTGCACTAGAAGTACCTGAGAATATTGAATACACCAATAAAAATTTAGATTTGATCTTCATCAGGAATTATAGTGTGATTGTAATTTGCAATTCTGTCATACTTTCCCCAAAATGTCTTAGTTGAAAAAATGGTATTACAATTATTAATATTAGTATTTGCCATTTTGACTTTGACTGTTTGACAGTATTAATTTTTTCTTAATCACTCTTTTAATACTACTAAAAAGTGCTCTAATTTAATTTCAAATTTACAGGTGGATTTTAACACCTTCTTATGTGCGTGAATCATGTAAAAGTTACATTTGAGTGCCTTAACTAAATTTGCACATTTTATTCCAAGCTATTCTATTTTATATTTAATTTTTTTGTTCAAAAGCATTCTTGCTTAATACAGGATGTCCTAGTATGCTGCACTTGTCTTAACATGTCATATTCCATTATTGTCTCCCGAGAAAGTTAGTAGGGTTCAGATGTGAAAATGTGAACTACTAGTAACTATTTCTGCTTGCAAAACATTTATTAACCGTGCCAATTAGAGATAGAGTAGATTTATAGTTTGATTGTTGTCAACTACAATAGCCCCTTTAAGAATTATGTTGCTGAAGCAAAAGCTGTATCTTTGAACAGACATTGGCCAAATATGTGTTCATCGTGATAATGCATACTTGTGTAAATTGTGATTGTATACCATTCCATATGTTATGTATATTTTCATACACTAATTATGAATGATGATTTATGAATAAAAATATACAACAGAAAAAATGTATACACTTTTGCCTCATTTTATGTGTAATAAAGAAAGAAGTAGCTGTCACTCCTGAAGGGCGTTTCATGAAATTTGTCACAACGACAAGCAGTCATTCTCAAAACTTACCATAGCTACAGACAGTGACAATGCTTTTCATCCAATCAAAATCAAGGATTTCATCGCATTTTAGCGGTGACAATAGTTACTGCAACAAATTTCATGAAACACTCTCCAGAGACCTACATGTGTATATCATGAAGCGATCATGAAATTATAATGAAATTATTACTGTAGAGTAGCAAACGTTTCAAGGGGTATCAATGACTAAGTTGAAGAAATGTGGGAATACGCTGTGAAGCAACAGATATTGTTTGCAAGTAAGACAGCAAAACTAAGGTGTGAGAAAATGAGAACAGGAGGGAGAGAGAAAGAGAGTCGATACTTTTAGTATGTATAGACCAAACTGAATGGGCGNGGAAAAATCGCGGTGTAAACAGAAACAGGACCCAAACCGGACCAGGTCCGTAACTAGTCTGAATTCACAGACTTTCAACTTTGAATTTTTACTTCTCGGCACAGTGCATTTCGTTATCTACTGCCAAAGCTACTTATAATCATAATTAGACATCGCTTTCAGTTTCCCAGTTTCTAATTGAAGACTATGAATCAGACACATATTAATATGCACTGCATAACATGTAACCAATGGTCTGTGACAAAAGACTAGTGTGCAACGCTATTTCTTCATTTACAACATTCCTGAGAGACAATGGACTCAAGTGAAGGTTTTGGGGGTTGGGATGGAAGGTGGTCTAAACAGGCTCTTTTTGTGGACCATACCCGCCCGCCACTAATCCCCTCAAGGTCGGAACCTGCCCCGCTACGGACCTGGGCCGCTTTGGGGTAGGCAATTTTTCGGTGTAACAGGGGCCATAGTGATAACATGTCCCCAAAATGTTGTGACTTGCACTAGAAGTACCTGAGAATATTGAATACACCAATAAAAATTTAGATTTGATCTTCATCAGGAATTATAGTGTGATTGTAATTTGCAATTCTGTCATACTTTCCCCAAAATGTCTTAGTTGAAAAAATGGTATTACAATTATTAATATTAGTATTTGCCATTTTGACTTTGACTGTTTGACAGTATTAATTTTTTCTTAATCACTCTTTTAATACTACTAAAAAGTGCTCTAATTTAATTTCAAATTTACAGGTGGATTTTAACACCTTCTTATGTGCGTGAATCATGTAAAAGTTACATTTGAGTGCCTTAACTAAATTTGCACATTTTATTCCAAGCTATTCTATTTTATATTTAATTTTTTTGTTCAAAAGCATTCTTGCTTAATACAGGATGTCCTAGTATGCTGCACTTGTCTTAACATGTCATATTCCATTATTGTCTCCCGAGAAAGTTAGTAGGGTTCAGATGTGAAAATGTGAACTACTAGTAACTATTTCTGCTTGCAAAACATTTATTAACCGTGCCAATTAGAGATAGAGTAGATTTATAGTTTGATTGTTGTCAACTACAATAGCCCCTTTAAGAATTATGTTGCTGAAGCAAAAGCTGTATCTTTGAACAGACATTGGCCAAATATGTGTTCATCGTGATAATGCATACTTGTGTAAATTGTGATTGTATACCATTCCATATGTTATGTATATTTTCATACACTAATTATGAATGATGATTTATGAATAAAAATATACAACAGAAAAAATGTATACACTTTTGCCTCATTTTATGTGTAATAAAGAAAGAAGTAGCTGTCACTCCTGAAGGGCGTTTCATGAAATTTGTCACAACGACAAGCAGTCATTCTCAAAACTTACCATAGCTACAGACAGTGACAATGCTTTTCATCCAATCAAAATCAAGGATTTCATCGCATTTTAGCGGTGACAATAGTTACTGCAACAAATTTCATGAAACACTCTCCAGAGACCTACATGTGTATATCATGAAGCGATCATGAAATTATAATGAAATTATTACTGTAGAGTAGCAAACGTTTCAAGGGGTATCAATGACTAAGTTGAAGAAATGTGGGAATACGCTGTGAAGCAACAGATATTGTTTGCAAGTAAGACAGCAAAACTAAGGTGTGAGAAAATGAGAACAGGAGGGAGAGAGAAAGAGAGTCGATACTTTTAGTATGTATAGACCAAACTGAATGGGCGAGTTTACTAATACAGTCAACTCTGCCTAAGTCGAACTTGTCTAAGTCGATGTGATTTTCTGGAACAAATCATACAAAACCAGTGTTATTAGCCACTTCTAAGTCGGAATTCTCATAAGTCAAACAGATTTGAGTGGTCCAAACAGATTTGACCTAGGCAGAGTTACCTGTATATTCAAATTTATGTGCATTTCTTGCCAGCGAAAGTAGTTATGTGATCTTTCTGGTTGATACTGATTGACAATAATGAGACTACAATACTTGGAATCCAGTTTGCATACATTACTTGTTGCTATATCGGGGAAGCCTCAAGTCAGCTTTTGGGTAATCATGAACAACCTTTGTGTCCAAAGAATGCATAAAATTTGCATCTTAAAGAAAACCCACCTATTCTGGCATTAAATTGACAACTCAAACACATCATAGAAGTAAGCATTCTTTTAATACTAATGTGCTGTACATTATTTGTAATTCAGATTTTTGCATACAATTGCACTTTGTGACATACTACATAGATCTTACATACTTAGTCATTAAAAGTTATATGAAAATATTAAGCTGTTGCATGAAATTTCATTTCATATCTACATTTACAATGTTATTAAATGGAAATATGCATCAATAATTTACATTTGTAGAATGATTAAAAGAATTTGACTGTAAATATCAATATATTTGTGATACATAATTTCAATCTTATCTTAATTTTTGACCCCTTCATAATAATAAACTTGGAATACAGTAGTTGAAGTTCATTCGATTCTGCTCCTCTAAATCAAGACATACAACATGGCCCTCCTCGTCGAGAGTGCCCATGCATTTCTTTACACAAGAGTCTATGGAGGTGGATTGAGGTCCCCACTGCATACACTGAATAAAGCGATACTGTGCAAAGTGAATGAGGGGGACCTAAACTACGATTAATTAATCCTCATCGAGTCTGACCATTATTTGCATTATTTACTCATTTTCTTTTAAGTAGAAGCAAACCTCTTAAACTAACATGGTTTGATAGCCGGCAAGTAAGAAAATATACAATATTGTGACCACACTGAATTCTCAATCTTTACGTCTGTATGGCTTCATTCTTTTTTCACAGCTTCAGACAACTTATAACACATAGTTCATGCGTTTTTAAGTGACTATCCTACTGATTTACACTTCTACTATTCATTTTGATTATGATAAGAACCAAATCACTCAGGGCACTCAAGTGGTCAAGTGGTTATGATACTCATCTAGTAACCGAGAGGTCATGGGTTCAAATCCTGCCCAGGTGCAACTATTAAAAGAGGCTATTGTGGGCAACTTATAACACAAAGTTTATGTGCATACACTGGTTCATACAAAGAGTTACATCTTATTTGATTATGAAAAAATTCACTATGTTATATAATGCTTTTGTCACGACCACTTGCACTGATGCTGTATATTTAATTTTATGAATCGGCCTTCCAACGCATGACTCAATGCACAGACAAAAACAAATAACAACCTAGACAACCTATTGAAATTCCTGTTAATTGTCTAGCATTTGCGACTTTCCCAATAACATTTCCATGCGAATGTCCAGCGTTGATAAATCCGTAAAATCGATGTTCCAAAAGCAAAATATCACTCCATCTTGTACCCTTAATTTGG
>BQKZ01000252.1:170080-182054 GCA_036244855.1 Temnopleurus reevesii
GATATTAATAAGTTATTTCGCATAATACATATCCTCTGCAATAATTGCTTTCGGGCGATCAAGCCTGAGCCGAAATACCCCAATGACTGGCGTAAATAATCTCATAAGATTGGAAAGCGCCATCTTTAATCAAAACCAACCAACCAACTAAAACTGTACTACGTTCATATTTTGTCTTGCATGGATTGTTGAAAATATTTTAACTTGTAAATATTATTAATAATCTTTTCTTATCAATTGAATGATTTTGTGTTGGGTTGATAAATAATTGAAATAATTCTTGTACAATGTTATTCTGAGTAGTTTCTCCGACTGAGGGAATACTTGATGAAGTACATTGACTGATTGGTAAATCCACCCGTTCACAATTAAATCGTTGTTATTATCACTGTTATTTTGTATTATCACCCAATGATCGATCATGATGTTTCTGCATTGTCTATCAGAATAGCATTTATTATATTGTGTAAAGTATTTTATACTATACGTACAACTTATCTGTTTGGCAAGTTGGAGAATGAAAAAATGACAATCTTTCTATTTTTCCAGCACAAATACAATGTATTATCATGAAATGATATGTTTCCCCTTAAAAAAAGCTACCTAAACTACTAACCAAATCGTGTATGTAGCATTTACTTTCAGCATGATCATTCATTTTGATTATTGGTTGGAGGTAAATTGGGGAGACGTTCTGGAGTTTTTCATAATTGATTTGTTTCATGTACGCCACCTTATTTCACATTTTCACGTGGAGATTGAGAAAAAAACTCCTTAAAAGCAGAAGTCAACAACCACCAGTCACTCAATTATTGCCAGTAATTGGACCAAATATTCGAAAAAAATCGTAAGTAGACCTTTATTTGATAATTTCTTCTGTTAGAGTGACGTATTCATGGCAAATAATAACAATTTATATGAGGAATGTGCAGAGCCAATTTACCACAGTCCAACCTACTCGCAAATGTGTTGGAGAAATGACATGCATGCATGTTATGATGTTTGCGTGATGGGTGAAGAGAAGATTTTAAAAGAAGAATGCATGTGATATGCCTTACTGTAGAATTTATGGTGGTATTCAAAGCATTTGATAAATAGCATAGAATTTCCATTTTCACAAATAATCTGGATTCCTCACAAATGAACAAACAACTTCCGGATAAGGGGATCTAGTGAGTGACTAGTCATGCTCTCATTCTCAATTTGTTTGTGGAGTCACAGATGAAGGAGGCAATCTACATGTAATACTGGTCGAAGAAGAAAAAGAAGAAGGAGACGATGAAGAAGAAGAAGAAGATGAAGAAGACAAAGACGAAGAAGAAGAAGAAGAAGAAGAAGAAGAAAATGATGAAGAAGATGGAAGATGAAGACGAAGATGAAGAAGGAGAAAAAAAGGAAGAGAAGGAGAAAGAGGAAGAGGAAGAGGAAGAGTGTGAAGGAGGAGAAAGAGAAGACGATGAAGAAGAAGGAGGAGGAGGAGAAAAAGAAGAAGGAGAAGAAGAAGAAGAAGAAGATGATGAAGAAGATGGAGAATGAGAAGGATATCAGAGAAGGAGGAGAAGAAAAGGAAGAGGCAGACGAAGAGGCAGAAGAAGAGGTATAATAACAGGAAGAAAAGAATGTATAGGATGTGCAAGATGAAGGAGGGGGAGGAGGAGAAGAAGAAGAAGAAGAAGAAGAAGAAGAAGAAGAAGAAGAAGAAGAAGAAGAAGAAGAAGAAGAAGAAGAAGAAGAAGATGATGAAGAAGATGGAGAATGCGAAGGATATCAGAGAAGGAGGAGAAGAAAAGGAAGAGGCAGACGAAGAGGCAGAAGAAGAGGTATAATAACAGGAAGAAAAGAATGTATAGGATGTGCAAGATGAAGGAGGGGGAGGAGGAGAAGAAGAAGAAGAAGAAGAAGAAGAAGAAGAAGAAGGAGGAGGAGAAGAAGGAGAAGGAGAAGGAGAAGGAGAAGGAGAAGGAGAAGGAGAAGGAGAATAAGACAAAGACAAAGAAGAAGACAAAGAAGAAGAAGAAGAAGAAGAATAACAGGAAGAAGAGAATGTAGAGGATGTGCGAGATGAAGTTAATGATTTAAAAATAGCACTGGAAATACTAGAATACATTAACTTTTAACTTGCTATGTAACCTTAGACTGTTGAGTTTTCACTGAGTGTTGAGTATTGTCTGCTTGACTTGTTGACCAGTACTTACAATGTTGTCATCTCTGTAATGTAAGAATTATCAACATCAATTTTTATTTCCTCTTCTCTTTTACAGCCACACATTACAACAGCAATGGTCATTCAAGATAAGCACTCAAAAATGGTCCAGAAGCCTTCGAAAAGGCAGAGCAACGAAATGGATGGTGGTAGTGATGGGAAAAAGGGAGGAAAAATCATGAAAGAGAAGCAAACACCAAATTCAAAACAGACAGATCAGCTTTCAAAGGTGTCGGGAAAGAGCAAGTTTAGTGCAAAGAAGCCTACTTTTAAATCCAAGGAGAGTTTTGCCAAGAAGTCTGCACAGAAGGGAGGGAAGCCATTTCCAAAGAAGGGACGCCCTGAGCAAGATAATAAGAAGCCTTGGAAGAAAGGTCAGAAGCGGAAAAGTGATGCAGATGATTCAGGTAAAAATAAGTAATCTATATATTTTATTAACAAAAACTCTAAAAGGGATAATTGCTGAGGTGCTTTGAACATTAATATGAAATATGAGGCAAATCGATTATATTTAAACTTTTTTTAGATTACCCTCCAAAGCACTGTAAACTACCAGGCAACAGAATGTTTCCCTAAATTGTTATCTTCCAAATGACAACAATATTCTGACAATTTATAAAATACACAGTGTAAATTGAAACAAAAGCATTCCTTGGTCAGTGTTCCCAAAATGTTCTGTTTTTCAACGCATTTTAATAAATTGACCTGAGAAGTACTAGAAATGAAAGCTCAATTTGCTCCTGTCTTCAAATGTGAGATGAAATTTCTCTTAATTGTAGAAACTCTTACTATTCATTTTCTTTTCCCTAGTATGCCCTTTCCAGACATGCCAACCAAAAACCGTACTCTTCACTTTTTCTATCCTCTTTTACTTCATCAGGTGGTACTAAGTCCTATAGATGTTTATGAATGCAGAACACCATCATACTAAAAGGCATCACATCTCTATGGAGAACATAATATTATTGTCTACTGATATTGACTATTCATGACCCATCCCAGACAAATGCTTGAGGTTCTTGGTGACACACCTGTCAAATTGTGCGAAAAATGTACTTGTTTTATACTAAAGGAATTATTACCCATATCCATTGAGTGAGGTATCCCTCATCAAAATGTAAAATACAGAGAATACGGTTTTAGGTTGGCATCCCTGCCTTTCACATCACTGCAGAGTAATGTATGTTGAATGTGCTTTTGTTTACAGACTTTGGTTTATGAAAATGTTTAATCTTTGCTTTATCTACACAAATTGATTCATGTAAGACAAGTAATTATCATTCAAGCAAATATTGTAGTAATTTAAGACTAAATCTACGTGGATCAATATATTTGTTTTGCATTCCCAGGAAAACCCAAACGTCCAAAGTTGGAAGAGATGAAGAAGAAGGAAAGAAAGCTTGTTAGAAAGCAAGTGAACAGCAACTTCGAACTTGCCCAGAAAGCTAAAAATGCATGGGAAGTGATCAGAAAGTAAGTTTAAAGATAGTAAGGTTCTAGAGTCAACAGAAAATATTGAACACAGCGTAATTTGAATGCTCAAAATTGCAAAATAGGTATTAAATTTCTTCATTTTAAGGGTGAGGCCACTTTTCTTAAATGCATTTTGTACCATCAAATAAATGATGAATCTTTTCACAAACAGATACATTTGAACTGTGTGTTAAAGTCTGCCTGGGGCTGTGAAAAAAAAATTCACAGCATCCTGGACGGGATTTGAACCTGTAACCTCTTAGTTACTAGACGAGTGTTAGAACTACTTGACCACTGGAGTGCCCTGAGTCATCGTGTCCTGGTTATCATAATTACATGAAGAGTAGAATTATAAATATGTTGGACAGTTAATTGTGATAAAATTTTGATTATTATTGCATATTCTATATAAATGGATGAAAGGTAAAAATAAAAGTGTAATTGATCTCCATGGCCAATAGTATAGGCACTGATGCTAGTTAATAGGGTATCCAATGCTTGGTCTTCAATGGAGTTTGATTAATTTTTGCCCTGCAAAATAAAATACATGTCAAATGATTTTGAGGAATAGACACAACTATTGTTTGGAGACTAAAAAGAAATAATCCGAAAATATCCTTTCATTATTGCACCTGTCAGCTTATGCTGGTGCTGAAAAGTATTTCCTGTATTTGAAAAATTAGAAAAGGAATATTTCTTTAATAGGCGGGTTTACTTAAAATATATTCAAATTTATGTGCTTTTCATGCCACTGAGCGTAGTTACGTGGTATTTCATGAACTGTTTGATAACATTAAGACTACAATACTTGGAATCCAGTTTGCATACATTACTTGTTGCTATGTTGGGCAAGCCTCGGGCAAGCTTGAGGGTTGTAAATTTGCATCTATTAGTAAACCCGCCTATTTACGCAACCTTGTATAATGCAATGCATGTGACATTAAAATAAGTACAAGAGAATTACTCCTATGCATTTTGTTTTTTTTAATCATATTTCTTCAATAGAATGATTTAGCAACCTTATATTTTATTTCCTTTAGACACAATTGCAAGGAAGAAACAAGGACCAAGCACATCACAGAGCTGTGTGAACTTCTTGAAGGGAGAGTTTTAGATGTAAGTTCAAACATATGCCTAATTTAGCAAGAATAAAAACTTTTTTTCATTAAAGGTAATGTCTTGGAGTACTCTTTGACTTTGATAAAATGTTTATCATACCATCATTTTCTAAGATCTGAGACTAGATACATCAATATGTCTATAATCATATTGCACAGTAATCTGATTTATATGCAGCCAAATACTTTATTAAAATACAAGGATATCATCTGAGTTCAATTCTCGCCACCTACAGTAGGCGATATTGATGATATCTAACGATACAACCTGGTTCATATTCCACCGACACTCTTTGAAGTTAACGATTCTGCATCCCAAGGACATCATCCTCAGAAACTCGTTGTACCATTTGCCAGGACACTTTCCTCCCAGCGATCCTTCTTTCCTGACTCCATTCGTTTGTGGAATTTGTTACCAGAGGACGCTGTGAGCTGCACTTCTGAAAGTATTTTCAGACAAGAAGTGCAGACCATCCAACTCCGCTAGAGGAGACAATTACCAACCTGTATGTAATACACTTTGAGGTGGACTGTACAATAAGAAGAAGAAGAAGAAGAAGAAAATACCATTGATATCTATTTGTTGGAGCAGGGGAAGTATCTTCCAGTTTTGGAAGCTAATGCACATACTAAATCTATCATTTTGGATAATTCCAATTTTTACTTTGACATCATCAGAGGTACTTGGTGCTGTATCAAAGAAACCTAGTACAGTCAAACCTCAATATAACAACATCCTTGGAACAAGACAAATTGCGTTTTGTTATATCAGGGTTAGCATGCAATAGAAAAGAAAGAGATGGGACCAAGAAAATCACCTTGTTATAATGACATTTTGTTCTGTCAGTGGTCTTTATGATGAGGTAAGACTGTAGTTATAATCAGAAAATATCAAGGATTTAAAGGGCAAAATAAACATGATGTTTAAACCTGAAACACACATGCACTAATGTCGGTAACCAGAAGTGTTTACATGAATTTTTTTTAACCAGACAAATTGCCATTTGTTATAACAGGGTTAGCATGCAATAGCATAGAAAGAGATGGGACCAAGAAAATCACCTTGTTATAATGACATTCTGTTCTGTCAGTGGTCTTTATAATTAGGTTAGACTGTAGTTATTATCAGAAAATATCAAGGATTAAAATGCAAAACAAACATGATGTTTAAAGTTTTAAACCTGGAATACACAATGCACAAATGTCCGTAACCAGAAGGGTCTACCCGGCTCACATGAATTGTTTGCTGTGAAGACTGCAGAGCGCCATCTGCAGCTTTCAACTTTCATATATTTTCAGTCGTGAGAATTATATGCAACTGGTTCTATTCGTTTTTCATTGAATTTCAATTTGAGTCAAAGCTCTCAATTTTCATATATTGTTGTTGGCAAGAATTAAGTGCGTCTGATTAGAATTTATTCATTGAATTTCAATTTGATTCGTCTTCATATTATAACCTCGCTTTCTTCTTTCAATCTAGTTGGTGAAAGCTCATGACACAGTAAGAGTGATCCAATGCTGTGTTCAGTTTGGAACACCTGAACAGAGGACGAAGATATTTGAGGAAGTGAAAGGTATGTATTTGATTAATAATGATAAGGTGTATATATGATTAATAATAACAATGGTAATATTGCGGAATTATATAGCACCTTATCATGTCTATGTGACTGCTGAAAGCGCTTCCGATGTTATTTCTCGGTCACTGGATTGCAATGCAACCCTATCATTAAGGTAGCCATATAAGCGCTCACATCATCAGATAATATGTTGCTGTGTAATCATGGTAGGAGACAACTTATTAGCAATGGTACACAAAATAGGCTGCCAATATCCTACATCTATATGAATCCAATGATTGATATATTGTGAAGTGCTTTTAGCAGTTATAGATATGTACCGTACTATAAAAAAGTAAATCGCTAGTTTAGAGAAAAATATTGCGCTGTATGCCAAACTCTCTGACAAATGAGTAAGAAGGTGTGATTATTACCCATGGAAATAATAATGCTGAATAAGCATACAAATCAAAGGAAGTATCTTCACAACTGTTTCACAAATATCTGGTATGTCACCCCTGTTTGACAATCCAATACTCAATGTCTGTGTCCTCATTTGTCTTCATAACACAAAATTTCAGGAGTCTATGAGTTATATTTGGCATATTTTTTTAATGAAAAAATAATACTCCACAGCTCTCCATTATCAGATGAGTAGTTTTAGCGATTCTCTTTATATACATATACTTTTAGAATGCTTAGAGTTTGCCCAGATGTATTTCGGCATTGTAGAAATTCATGTGACTATTATTGTTGTTGTTATTATTACTTTTATTGTTATTATTATTACAGATCACATTGTCGAGCTCACTAAATGCAAATATGCCAAGTTCTACGTGCTCAAGATGTTCCGTTACGGTTCGAAGGAGCAGCGCATGGCAATGATGCGTGCATTCCACGGCAAGGTCTGCCAGCTGGTCAGGCACAAGGAGGCTGCAGAGGTGCTGGAGGAAGCGTACAATAACCATGCCAACGCCCAGGAGCGGTCGGCTCTCATGGAGGAGTTTTACGGTGCTNTTAGCAATGGTACACAAAATAGGCTGCCAATATCCTACATCTATATGAATCCAATGATTGATATATTGTGAAGTGCTTTTAGCAGTTATAGATATGTACCGTACTATAAAAAAGTAAATCGCTAGTTTAGAGAAAAATATTGCGCTGTATGCCAAACTCTCTGACAAATGAGTAAGAAGGTGTGATTATTACCCATGGAAATAATAGTGCTGAATAAGCATACAAATCAAAGGAAGTATCTTCACAACTGTTTCACAAATATCTGGTATGTCACCCCTGTTTGACAATCCAATACTCAATGTCTGTGTCCTCATTTGTCTTCATAACACAAAATTTCAGGAGTCTATGAGTTATATTTGGCATATTTTTTTAATGAAAAAATAATACTCCACAGCTCTCCATTATCAGATGAGTAGTTTTAGCGATTCTCTTTATATACACATATTTTTAGAATGCTCAGAGTTTGCCCATGTATTTTGGCATTGTAGAAATTTATGTTACTATTATTGTTGTTGTTATTATTACTTTTATTGTTATTATTATTACAGATCACATTGTCGAGCTCACTAAATGCAAATATGCCAAGTTCTACGTGCTCAAGATGTTCCGTTACGGTTCGAAGGAGCAGCGCATGGCAATGATGCGTGCATTCCACGGCAAGGTCTGCCAGCTGGTCAGGCACAAGGAGGCTGCAGAGGTGCTGGAGGAAGCGTACAATAACCATGCCAACGCCCAGGAGCGGTCGGCTCTCATGGAGGAGTTTTACGGTGCTAGGTTTGCAGTTTTCAAGGTGGGTAACCAAATCTATGTGAAATGAAGCAGCAATTGGATGCTGGAAGTCAGAGGTGGTAGAAGAAATGTGTAATAACCATGCCAACGCCCAGGAGCGGTCAGCACTCATGGAAGAGTTTTACAGTGCTAGGTTTGCAGTTTTCAAGGTTGGTAACCATAAAGGAAACATTTACAAAAACAAGGCATATTTATCTATAAGCTATAGGGAAATGGCATTCGTGATGAAGTATAAAGCATTCATGCCAATGCTCAGGAGCGGTCGGCTCTCATGGAGGAGTTCTACGGTGCTAGGTTTGCAGTTTTCAAGGTGGGTAACCATGCTGATTAAAAGGACACATTTGTATTTGGAAATAAGTAAAGCCATAGTCTATAAAAGTGTTAGAAGTACATGAGGTGATGATAGAAGCCTATATGCCAATGCTTAGGAGCAGTCGGCACTCATTGAGGAGTTTTATGGTGCAAGGTTTGCAGTTTTCAAGGTTGGTAACTGGAAAGGAAACATTTATAGTCAGAAAACAAACAAGGCCAAATTATCTGTAAGTCATGGGAACTTAGTGTTCTAGAAATAGTGTAAACCATTCATGTCAACGGTCAGGAGCGGTTGAATCTTACAGAGGAGTTTTACCGTTCTAGGTTTGTAGTTTTCAACAAGGGTATTAGCCATGCCAATGAACTGGACGTGATTTCTTTTTGTGAACAATATAAGCATATGTATCTGTGAGTATGTTAACAAAAGGCCTCTTTAAATAGAAAAGACAAACTTTGTCCTTTACAATATATTCTGTGATATCGCATTCTCGCAAATTCACTATTTGTATATTTCCTTATTATATTTTTCTCCAGTCTGCAGAGATTCACACACTGGATGACATTCTTGAAAAGGATCCCACTCTTAGACAAAGCATCATGGAACACATGCTGAAAACACTCACTCCTCTTCTGGATAAGTAAGTCACATGAATAATGGTAGAACTGCCTTCACAAAGTTGTTCACTATCATAGGAATCCCAAGATAATTATTTCAGGCAGCATTCTGGTCAGAGTTTTTCAAGTAGACCCATCTAATATCAAATTTGAAGGAAAAAAAGAAAGGAAAGGCACAGAAAAATTTCTGAATAATAACTGACATCCATTGAGTTTGGAACCCCTCATCAAGATGAAGAATATGGCATATGTTTGGCAACCCTGCTTACGTTTACTTCATTATTGAGATTTGATCTTAATATAACTAGTAAGAACTTTAACATCTGTGACATGTATATTGGTGATACTTTTATAAAATCATTTCTTTCTTCTTCCCTTAGGACCGTCATCAAGCATACTATCGTTCATAAAGCGATCTATGACTTTCTGCTGCATGCTCCAGAGAAAATGAGAGCTGTAAGTACTTTAAAATTCTTCTCAAAGTTATTCAGGAATCCCAAGAAAATTCTATCAATAATGATGATAATAATTGTACATTCATATTACCTAACTTCCATAGGAATATGACCAACTAATTATGAATCAAATAGTAGCATAATATGCCACAAAAACATGACTTTTTTTGTTCATACATGTAGTCTCATGTTGAAGGAGGAAGCATTTCATTTTATTTATATTTTTTTCGAATATATAGGAAGAGACAATCATTGTATTAAAAATGAACCATTGCTCATCACAGTTTAACCTCAACTCACCTCACCTATCCCTTAGATTTGGGATCCGTTGGGGTGCAGCAGAGGATCTCCTAACCACAGCTTTCCATTCCTCTCTATCTCCAGCTTTCCGTTATGTATTCCTTAGCTCAAGTCCTGTCCAATCTCTGATGTTGTCTTCCCAGTGTTTCATTTGCCCCCTCTCCTTCTGCCTCCATTTACGTTACCCTGCATGATGATCTTGGGGAGGCCAGATGAACGAGTAGTGTGCCCATACCATCTCAATTTTCGTTGTCGAACGATGATCAGAAGGTCAAAGTGTGGACCAATGGCATTTTCAATTTTACCTCTCACTTCCTCATTAGTGATATAGTCTTGTTATGAGATATCAAGTAATGTTCAGTATGCCATCACGTCACAAATCGATTGATAGGGATTTAATGTGATGTGTGTGACATAATGATACTGAAATATGTATTTCTCATGTTTATCAAGATTCAAGATGCTTTCTATTTAATTCAATCATGTAAAACAAATGATTAACAATACAAATTATAATAGGAGATAAAATGTAGATATAAATAAAAACAGAAGAGTCTTTAATTATTTACCAGAGCCTCTCTTGACCAGAAACAATACATTCTTATATTCGCCGACCCTTTCATCTTTCTAGGAGCTGATCGAGGCAATGCGTGAGGTTGCTGTACAGATACTCCATACACAAGATGGTGCCAGGGCATGTATGCACTGCCTATGGTACGGAACAGCAAAGGTAATATTCTTTTTTTTTTATCTAGAGTCTTGTATTTAATTCAGCATAGCATAAATTCGTAGCAGAATCAATGAAAAATGTCAGTGGCATAGAAAAAGCTGAATGTGAAATGTTACATTTGTGCTATCATAAACCTGTGACCAAATTGGGAAAATTTCAGATATGTACGTATTGCTGAGCTATGAAATAAAAAATAAAAAAGTTGTGCTTTAGTTCAGGAAAAAAATGTAGAGATCACTTTGTAATTGTCCCAAGTTACTGTGAGCTCATTTTTTTTGCAAAGAAAGTCTTTTTTTTTGTTGAGGGATTGCTCATCAAACATTTTAATGTGAACCGTCTAATCAAAATCAATTTAAATTGTTTCTTTCTTTCCTAGGATCGTAAAATGATGATCAAGTCTTTCAAGACTTTCGTTGTGAAGATCTGCAAGGAGGAGTTTGGACACAGAGTACTGTTCGCTCTCTTTGACTGTGTGGACGACACAAAGATTGTCAGCAAAGTTATCATTGAGGTAGGAGCATCTCTCTGATCAAGAGGGGGAGCTTATGACCCGATTTGGAAAATAGTTTTTATTAGAATTCAATTAATCAGCGTTACACTGGATGCAAGGGGCAGATCAATTTCAAATGGTAGATAAGCTTATGAATGCCTTGACTGTATGGAGCTGATTTGGCATTCCTTCCGATAAGAAAGCTTGACTTATGTAATTTTATTGATTTTATCATTAATCTTAGTATTCAGAATCATGATCAAAGAATTTCTATGTGTACAAGTGCTTTTGAGAGATGCAATTACACTTCGGTAATTGGATCGTAGCCGATTGTAAGATGTTAAGTGGGTTTGATATTTGTGGCACATTGAAATAGCTTTTTTGTTTGTGGAGTCTTCAGGAAGGGCAACATCTCTCCTCTATTTCTTTTGGCAAGAAATTGGTATGTAACATAGTCATTGATACGTTTGAACACTGCGCATATGATGGGAGACTACGAGTATGAGTTGATTATTGTGTAAAACATCATATCCTGGGCCAATGAAAATGGCCAATTAAAATCTTTTGCACGTTAGAATGACTAGTAATCAATCATAATTGCTCTTTTAACCCTATTCCAACTGGGGGGGGGGGTCAATTTGACCCCCCCCTCCACAAATTTTGTGATCGCGCTGCCGTGCAAAATTTTTTCACCGCGAGACTCGCTGACTTTTTACTTTCAAGTCTTGCGCAACTTTTAAGACCATTTTCGCGAAAATCGGGCGTATGGTTATGTCGCCGCGCCACTTTTTGTACATGCATGTCAGACCGAAAATCGCTCAAAAACGTGATTTTGTGTACAAAGTCAATGTAAATTGGGATTTCAGTCTGATTTCATAAAGATGTAGTTATTTTCAATTTTATGGGTTATAAT
>BQKZ01000253.1:4478-19215 GCA_036244855.1 Temnopleurus reevesii
AGCTTGGAGACCCTTACCAATACACAATCATGATTTTCTAAAAGCTTGACAACCCTTACCAATAAACAAACATTAATTTTTGAAAAGCTTAGCAACCCAAACCAATACACATCTTTTTAAAGCTAGGTAATCCTTACACCAGTACGCAAACGTTACCTTAAAAAAACCTCACCAAGCATTGCTAATATGGAAACCATTACCCATATTGAAGTATTGACACCCTTAGAAATACCAAAATATTTCCCTTTATAAAGTTTTGCCATTGGTAGCCTTAAAATTCAGCGAAGTCGTAGACAATTTACATATACATTTCCATATTCTCCAGCTAATTGGGCAACACTTTTGGGTGTTTTACCTCTGTGGAAAGCATATTGCTAAACCTCTTAAGAGTGTAAAAAACGAATCGATGTAACAAATTGTAGGTATGCAATAAAAGCTAAAGGTATTTTTAGAATTCGTATTCCACGCTTGAGCTAGGCGACACGATGGCGGCTCGCGGCGGCCATGTTTTTTATGGCGTTTATTTTTGGAAGACTGGGGCATGATTTATGCAGAGGAATAGAGTTCTGATGACACTCACGATAAAGCCTCATCTTAATGACACACCTGGGTTCATCAAATAAAATTCCATCTACATCATCCTCGAGGTCAAAACATTTATCACTTCCATTAGTCACTTTGAAAATCTCTCTCCTAAAGTCCTATCAGACGCGGTTCCCGCCAGCGTCTGTTTTTGTAATTTACAGTCGTGTTTTTAAGTTTTCCTGCTCGTCTGAAACCCCTCTCCTTCACATTACTGTCGAATTCCAGCAATAAATTCTTCGTGTCAGAACCGTTTTAAACTTTGCACCTCAAAGGTCAGGTTTCAGCCACTCTATAGTTTCTTCTTGAATGCATTTAAGATTTTTTTTTTCAATGTTGGATCTTTTGAAATTATTTGCCATAAAATTCCATGCAATTAAACAGGATACTTAATACATTACACAAATAAATTCAAACCGAAACTACCAAAAGAAACTTTAATATAGTAGCCCTCTCGAGTCAAAATACACACACACACACACACACACACACACACACACACACACACACAGACAGACACACACACTTTCATATTCATGGAAACACATACACGGCAGTGTGTAAAATTGTCAAAGCCCTTTCACTTTACAAGAACTTCTGCGGTGCCGGTGATTTACATTTTCTTATGACTTTAAAGATATATAAATGATAACATTGTCATGTGATGAATTCCAAAATACACATCGTCATAAACCAAAGGAAAAATATTTTCTTCATTTTTGATGCTACTAAATCTATTACTATGTAGGGCACGATTAGTTGAGCATTACTACTCTGATTTTAATTGACTTTGACATTTATCTCCTTAAAACACCTACACACATCATTGTATGTAATATGATTTTATGAATGGAGCACAATAACTCTCTGCTCGCTACGCCATCGTTATCATCAGGAAACATTAACGCAATAAGGTCAAATTCATTCATGTAAGTTCACCTTGAAATTAGGCTAACCATCGCGGCCTAACATTGATCAGGCCCGGTCATGTTTCTTCAATCAGCGACTATTAGCCAGCAGTAAATACATTCCTTCCCTCCGTTATCTATCGCATTTTGAGCTCATTCCTTTCATTTCCATTCCTCCTTTGAAAGTCCGAAAAGGTCATGGTCCAAGCTGATTTTCATTATTCCTGCCCATTATTATTCCGGAGGCAGAAACCAGAATGTTTTCATTCTAAAAAGCTAGGCTTGTCATCATCCGTAGCCATGTTTTAATGCTGCACTATTTTTAGCTCTCGGGGATGCAGTAAACACTACAGGACTGCGAATGGGGAGGCAAATCGTTGATCTTATCATACCAATTTTAGCGTTAATTAATTTGGTTTGCATGATGAATGCTCCTTCGTTTGACAGCCAGTAGCAGGAGAGGCATGTCTGGTTATGGAATTGGATAATTGAATGATTAGCCCGGCGATTAACATACCAGCCATTCAAGAAAATCTGCTTGGTTGAGATTTACGCGCCATGTTAAGATTAAGCTACAAGTTTGCCCGTAACGTACCATAATGTCCAGCATAAGGTGGACATAAAATGGTGCTAGCTGTTCAAAGAAATACACAGGAAAGTTGCGTGACTGACATTTAATTAGTTTGGCGGACTTGTGATGTACGCAAATGTTAGCATCAGCCATGCGCCTTCTTGCGCACATTCATGTGCTCATGGAGCGGATTTCAACATTCATATTCGCTGCGCATGCGTTGGCTATTAAAGCAAACGTGTAACGGAACTCCTTTTTTAAGTACCTTTGCAATCTAATAATGTAGGAAGGTTTTCTTTTAACAAAGAATAAATCTATATCCATATTGCAATACACAAATACACTACGTAGCATCCATTCCGAAATTTCTGTAAACAAGTACTTTTTGTTTTTATACACAATACAGCATCCAAATTTTCAGTTAGATCCTTAAATTATGTCGTATTTTGTAAACAGACAGCACCTCATCTCAAGATCATTTTGAATTTTGCATTTCTTTTACTCGAAGGCCTCTAATCCCGACCAAGCTTAGCCTCGTTCCTGTCTCACGACCTCGAAGTGACAATCGCGCAGTCGATCTTAGCATTTCCTTCAAGGCTCCTAAAGTCCGACTCACACCTTTGCGTTTTTAGCCTGCGTCGGTCTACTGTTTTTTTTTTAAATTAAAAACGCTCCCTTGATGCACAAAGACGCAGGTTAAACGGTGGACTGACGCTCGTCATACGCTCGTCGAGCGCAAGTCGAAGAACGTCAGTCCACCACCGTCTGATCTGCGTATGCTGTGCGTCCAGGGAGCGTTTTTAATTTAAAACAAACGGTAGGCGGATGCAGGCTAAAAACGCAAAAGTGTGAATCGGCCTTTACTCGGATCGTGTTCAACGGGCAGAATAAGAGGTCACGATTTATTCAAAGGCGAGTTGTACGATTAGCATGATTATTGTGGCATCGGTCTGTTAAAGTGCATTCCAGATCAATAAGTCAACCTTGGTCATATGACTGCAGGTTATCCGAAACCTTGCCTAATTCAGCCCGCTTTGCTTTCAATTGAAGCATGTAAGTTTAATCTCTCCTCACCTTAGTTTAAAGGCTCAGTCCCACATTTGAGTAAATCAAAGTACCCAACATAGTTTCAAATCGTAAATCTAATCTATTTTGTGATTATTGTTTGCAAAATAACGCAGCGGGGACGCTTTGTTGACGAACGCATGTCAAGTTAATTACGTTTAATTTTGATGTATGAGTTTATTTATGTATCTTGATTTATTTGAAACTTTGTAATTCATTTTTTCGTTATATCTTTATTTGAATGGAAATGAAATTATGATAAACTGAAACTGAAATTGAAGTGCAAAGTGAACGATTTCATCGTTGGCCAAGCGTCTTCGCTTGCAAAGTTATAATGACCATAAATCATATACTGCACATACGTTGTCTACTCATGCAAGTGTGTTACTGAACCCAAAGGGAGGTTTCATCTGTTTTTCATTTGCATAGGTGTAATCGATGTAGGTTATTCAACCTTAAGGGGAAGGGGGTATTGGGACTCTACTTGTATATAACCTCCAGTGGGGATCATGAAAAAGTTACAAGCTACAACGGATGTAAAATATTTGGGTTTTACTGAGTACCTTGAATGTTGCAATTTAGCCCTTGAAGCAAAGTCATAGATTATTACCTGAAATAGCTGAATATGCCCAGCGCAATTTGTATTCATTTTACGATTTATAAGAGCAGAAACACATGGGGATCACGTAACGAAAATGCTGAATTTATTCCATTTGCCACCAATCTGCGCATATGATTGCTGGCCAAACGTTTACCCTGCAAATTTATGCACATTTGGGACTGTACATTTTATCCGGTTTACGCGAGAAATGCGCTGCTAATTTACAATAACATGTGGCTACTCATTATGGTGATATCCCACAATTAGAATGACAATACTAAATTATAAATGAATACATATTTCAGGCTTCCACCCAAATCCGCAATTACTGCTACTTTATACATGCTGTGAAAAATATATAAACGCACCAGGATGGGATTCAAACCTATGAAAATAGTCCAATTACTGCAGTTGTTTCATATCTACGTAGATATGGATAAAGACAAATCACAATAGTGGTTCTATATCTAGGGTAAATAAAAATGGACCAATCACAGCCGTTGTTTCATATCAACGGTAGATATATAGACCAATTAAAGAAGTGGATTCATATCTACGCTAGATATTAAAATAGGACAATAACAGCAGTTGTTTCATATGTACAGTATGGTAGATATGAAAAGAGACCTATCAGAGCTGTTGTTTGATGTTTATGATATAAATGAACGTACAACAGCTTGGGCCTGTAAAACAAAAGAAGCAATGAAACCTCCTATAAATAATAATTGTAAGTCTATCAGAGAACGTGTATCATACAGACATATCTTATGTCACAGGCCCCGTGTGTTTAATATCTATGGTAGATATGAAAATAGACCAATCACAGCAGCTGTTTCATATCGAGAGTAAATCTAGCATACGGTTTATATCATATCGCTGAGGAATTTGGTTTATTTCGGGGAACTCCATTTGTCAGTGCGTGAGTCCATTCTTTTCAACCAAATTGTTCAGGTTTAATTTCGTCCTTTCATTTAATTCTTCTTTGTGTGACTTTTCTTGCTTGTTTTTCCCAAGCAGGGTCCCAAACATTTTTCCCTCAACGGAAGAAATGGCTTTGAACCGGCACACATACAATGTATGCATTATTAATTTTGATAGCTTCAAGAATTACTGATGTCCACTACATGACTTATTATCGTCACGACATTGTCAATTCAACATAAATGCTTTCCCTGTAATCAAAATATGAATAATTGATTATAGCATAGCTTTCTGCACCCCAACAGACGTGAAATTATGCATTGGATCGCACCTTATTCGGAAGAAAAATGCTGGCTTTAAACTGGCAGAAATTAACTGTATCATTTTTTAACATCTTTATAGCTTCAGCAATTACTTGTGTCCACTACGAGACGTGTCACCCATTTACATCGTCACGACATTGTCAATTCAACATAAATGCTTTCCTTGTGACCAAAATATGAATAATTGATTGTAGCATAACTTTCTGCTTACTTTTCTTGCTTACTTTTCAAAGGCAGGGTCCAAAACATTTTTACCCCAACGGAAGAAACATGCTGGCTTTGAACCGGCACACATACAATGTATGCATTATTAATTTTTATAGCTTCAAGAATTACTGGTGTCCACTACATGACTTATTACCCATTTATATCGTCACGACATTGTCAATTCAAATTACTTGTGTCCACTACATGACTTATCACCCATTTACATCGTCACGACATTGTCAATTCAACATAAATGCTTTTCCTGCGATCAAAATATGAATAATTGATTATAGCATAGCTTTCTGCACATCAACAGATGTGAAATTATGCATTGGATCGCACCTTATTCGGAAGAAAAATGCTGGCTTTAAGCTGGCAAACATTAACTGTATCGGTTTTTTTTTTATCTTTATAGCTTCAGCAATTACTTGTGTCCACTTCGTGACGTATTACCCATTTATATCGTCACGGCACGCCATTGTCAATTCAAATTACTTGTGTCCACTACATGACTTATCACCCATTTACATCGTCACGACACTGTCAATTCAACATAAATGCTTTCCCTGTGGTCAAAATATGAATAATTGATTATGGCATAGCTTTCTACACATCAACAGACGTGAAATTATGCATTGGATCGCACCTAATTCGGAAGTAAAATGCTGGCTTTAAACTGGCAAACATTAACTGTATCAATTTTTTATTCTTATAGCTTCAGCAATTACTTGTGTCCACTACGAGACGTATTACCCATTTATTTCGTCACGACATTGTCAATTCAAATTACTTGTGTCCACTACATGACTTATCACCCATTTACATCGTCACGACACTGTCAATTCAACATAAATGCTTTCCCTGCGATCAAAATATGAATAATTGATTGTAGCATAGCTTTCTGCTTACTTTTCTTGCTTACTTTTCAAAGGCAGGGTCCGAAACATTTTCCCCCCAACGGACGAAATATGCTGGCTTTGAACCGGCACACATACAATGTATGCATTATTAATTTTTATAGCTTCAAGAATTACCTGTGTCCACTACGTGACTTATTACCCATTTACATCGTCACATTGTCAATTCAACATAAATGCTTTCCCTGTGATCAAAATATGAATAATTGGCTATAGCATAGCTTTCTGCACTTCAACAGACGTGAAATTATGCATTGAATCGCACCTTATTCGGAAGAAAAATGCTGGCTTTAAACCGGCGAACATTAACTATATATATTTTTATCATTTTTATAGCTTCAGCAATTACTTGTGTCCACTACGTGACGTATTACCCTTTTATTTCGTCACGACATTGTCAATTCAAATTACTTGTGTCCACTACATGACTTATCACCCATTTACATCGTCACAACATTGTCAATTCAACATAAATGCTTTTCCTGTGATCAAAATATGAATAATTGATTATGGCATAGCTTTCTGCACCCCAACAGACGTGAAAATATGCGTTAGATCGCACCTTATGCGATAGTTGAAGCTATGCGACATATTCTCCGACATGGCGCTTCGTTTGCTCATGTTTGTGCCCGTTGGGGACTGAGAGGTACAGAGAGTTCAATCTCGGTTGGTGCAAAGGGGCGGGGAGATGGGGCAAAACTCAACACTGACGCGATTAGAATCAAATGTGAATGTGAGCAAATCAGACACGAGTTTAATGACGTCATCTTTTTTCATCGTGTCAATATCCGTTCCGTAATACTTTTAGGTTATTTCCAATGACCTGTGGGTAAAATTTTAGAGCCTGGGAAGAACAGATAAACCCAGACTCCCTTTTTGGCTACCTTAATGACAAGAATAATGCACGTGAGAACTAAATGTGATCATCCTTCCTCCCATAATTTCGAATCCACTCATTATATCACCGGGTACCTTTTCGTATTCAACGATTTTGAGGGCATTTTAAGGTAAGGGGTTGTTCTCTCTACTCCTTATTAAAGCCCCGGTCACATAGGACCCCGGAAGTAACACGATTCACCTCGACTCTTTGTTAATTCATAGTTAACTGCCTCAAAACAACGAGTCGGGGTGAATCGTGTTGCTTCCGAGGTCCTATGTGACCGGGGCTTTAGCTGCACTAATATCTAGAAGCGGACCAGGCTTATCTAGAGGAGGACAAAATATGATCATTCATTCTTCCTCGTCATTAACTCAGTGTATATCATATCCATGGTGTCATTCTGGTTTTCATTTCTAAGTACTTTTGAAGGTGGGGCGTGCTATCCAGACCCTCTTCATTTTAGCGACACCAATAACTGGATGCAAGGGGGAACCAAATGTGATCACTCTCCTTCTTCCATATAATTGTATTCCATTTATATTATGTACATGAATTTTTTTTATGTTCACATTAATAAGGGATTTCTTGAAAGAAGGGAGCTTGCCTCCAGACCCTTTTTATCTTTAACGACACCAATGGATGCAAGGGAGAACCAAATGTGATCATTCTGTCTACCTTATTATTATATTCCATTTCTATCATGTCTTTGGCTTTTGTTTGTGTGTATATTCACATTAGCAATTAAATTAAAGGAGGGGGCGTGCCTCCTTACCCTCTTTATGTTTAGGGACACCAATGACTGGAGGCAATGGAGAAGCAAATGTGATCATTTTGTCTTATTATTTTATTCTATTTATATCATGTCTATAGATTTTGTGTGTGTTAACATTAGCAATTCAATTAAAGGAGGGCGTGCCTTCTGACCCTCTCTATGTTTATAGACACCAATGACTGGAGGTAATGGAGAAGCAAATGTGATCATTTGTCTTATTATTTTATTCTATTTATATCATGTCTATGGATTTTGTGTGTGTTAACATTAGCAATTCAATTAAAGGAGGGCGTGCCTTCTGACCCTCTCTATGTTTAGAGACACCAATGACTGGAGGCAAGGGGGAACCAAATGTGATCACTCTCCTTCTTCCATATAATTTTATTCCATTTATATAATGTACATGGATTTTTTTGTGTATGTTTACATTATCAATTCAATTAAAGGAGGGGGTGTGCCTCCTGACTCTCTATGTTTAGAGACACCAATGACTGGAGGCAAGGGAGAACAGAATGTATTCATTCTTCCTTCATTATTATAGATTTTATTCATATTATGTCCATGGCTTTTGTGTGTGTGTGTTCACACCAGCAATTCACTTAAAGAAGGGGGCGTACCTCCTGACCCTCTTTATTTTAGCGACACCATTGGCTGGAGGCAAGGGAGAACAGAATGTGATATACCTTCCTTTTAAACATTTATTTAATACATATCATGTCCATTATGATTTTCTTGTTTTCATTTATAAACACTTCATTCAACGGAGGAGGGAGTGTGTCTCCAGACCCTCTTTATTTTCAGCGACACCAATAACTGGAGGCAAGGGGGAACCAAATGTGTACGCCGTAAACCCGGTACACATCACAACACTGGGAAATCAATGACTACGCGTGCCCAGAATCGGCTATTAGCATCAACAGATTTGCTCATGAATCAGAAAGATTCGCGTTCACATCAGACGCGAATCATTTTTTAGACTAGAGATTAAAATCAATTACATGTGGGGTACAGGACGAGTAACATAAGGATCATATGTGTCATAGTTTGAATTCAAACTATTTTCTTGCAACTGAGACGAAGGACAATGTAACAATGTAACAAGAATGAAAGAATTGTGTCGTCTTTGAATAGGGAATTATTAGCACTTTCTCCGNAAAACCCATCTATTTAGGAATACCTTTGAGTAGATTTAAGTTGTTATTTTACATGTACTGTACTACTATTGTTTAATGTTATTATGATTGCTTGTTATGCGCAGTTGAGTATATCCCTATAGAAATTGCGCAATATAAATGTACAATTATTATTATTATTAAAAGATGGACCTCTGAACTACGAAGGTAAAAAATGTTACTATTATAATACTCTCACTTGCTACACGCTTCATGGTGTTCCTCCATGGTGTTCTAGTCGATTAACGTATCTTGAAAAGACCTAGAATTTCGACAGGAATGTTTTTAAAAAAAATGTTATATCTTTCTAGTTGTCTAGCGTCTAATGTAAATTTGACAATAACCTGATACAAATCTAAAAAGATACAAATAGTTTTAATTTTCCATCCTTTTCATTATATTTTTTTTTATCCATTTATGTTTTTCTTCCCCTTGATCAGTTTATGACACGGTGTACAATCATTCCCTAACTGATTGCAACAGCCAATTACACATTTATACACTATATTATTACGAAGAATTGAGTATCCTTAACGAAAACGGGGCATACCTAATTGAAAATCTTATGTGCATGCTACTTAAAAATCACTTTCGTTGCCAACCCGTCGATTCTCCTTTCATAATAATGAAAAATCTTGCCTTAGATGATAAGATCTTGAATCGCTCCATTTTCAATAACTTATATCTGCGATGTATCTGCTCATATAATTGAATGCCAGAACTAAAAATAGAAAATACAATACTCAGAAGGAAAAACTCGCGATGTCGACAGTCGTGGAATGAATAAAATACCTGTATTTGAAAATCTGAAATGTCATGGACTTGATATTTCGATTTATTGAATTTAAGGGAGAGAACTATGTGAAATAAGGAAATGTAAAACCTATATGAGCAACTTATGGATTTTCGGAGAGTGAATTTTTGGTCTTTATAGCTAAATTCCATAGTGAAAAGTTCAAAATCTGATACATAAATGGTTAAGATTCAGACACGTTATAAGGTCAGAGCTCAATTGTATTCGCTTCCCTTTCACATAATAGTTTTGTTTTTATCTTACTTCATTTTGAAAATCTAAGTTTCCTATTAAATCAGTTGAATTCACATCGTTAATTTTAATGAAAAAATAAAAGTCTTTACACTCAATTGAATAATTTTATACTATACTAACTGTTCGGAATGAGAAATAAAGTTATTTACAGTCAAAAACAAAGATTTGTACTTCACATTTAAGACATTTGGTTGAACTGGATAGACAACAAAATTTCCATCGTCCATTTCTATGTTTTCGCAGAAATTCTCCTTAAAGGATTTAGTAATGAAAAGCTTTATGGGTCATATTCCCAGTTCGAAAAAAAAAATTGTCAGTGTCTAAAAATTGTTGTAAAACGATAGATTTTAATACATTTTATTAGATTGCAATATATGGTATTTGCTCTTTGTGATAAATACGTCACAAAGAATTACACTAAATTAGAGGCCTTGAAAAGTTGATAAATATATTCCAAGGTCAAAGATGCTGCGAAATACTTAAGTGACTAAATGTCAAACGATCAACGTTTTAGGGAAGGAAATTTTGCATTCCTCATTCGCCTTGTTTCAAGTTCACGATACGTTGCACAGAATAGGAGTGTGAATTTTCAAGAACCACTTGCAATTCACGCAAAAGTATGACAAGTCACTGATACATACATTCATGTGCCAATGTATCAATTTTTCAACATTTATTGTCAATAAAGCCATCGAACATATTCCTTTGCTTCCACCCCGTTTCATTTGTTTCCTTGGCTCTGCACGAATGCTGTATTATCTTCATGAGAAACAATACGGCGGATGAAATGCATGAAGGCGTGGAAGTTCTGCTATTCATGAGACATTAAATGTCTTCCTTTAAGCTGACTTTGATATCCTTGGCATGGCTTAGTCTTACAATTGCTTTTTAAAAAAGGTTTATATAAAATGATGCTTTTATAGACAATGTCAACAGTGATTGAGAATACCTTATAGTCTTACAATCGCTGTCTGGAAAGAAGTTAATACAAAATGACGTTTCAAGAACGATGGCAACAGAAATGGAGAATGTCCATGAAAAAACAGAATTTAAGAAAAACAATACAGTCTCAGTTTCGCATTAAGTCTCAGACTCACAATAGCTTGCATTAATAGCCAAATTACGCCAAGCGTTTATAAAATATGAAGGCAGCTCTGTGAGCGCAGACATACGGAAGACATAGGCCTGACTGACATTTTAGGTGTTCGGTTGGCTTGCGCAGGCCAATGTGTCAGCCAAGCTGCCTTCCTCTGTATATATTTGTTCGCGGGTGCGTCTTTTAAATAATATGAATGTTGGGTAGACGTTGATTGTAAACATGGCTTTGTGATTGCCCATCTTTATACTATCAAGCGCAATAACCTGTCTCTTATCGAATGGATTCATTTGTGTCAAGGCTCCGTCACACCCTTGTGTTGATGACAACGTCTGTCCAGCGTTTATGAAATTCGAAGCACGTTTGGTGAACGAAGAAATACGGATGAAAGACGCTCAAACTGATGCACATGTCGAACGCCAGTCGGATGTCTTCGACGTCGGTCAAGCGTCTTCGATTCATATTTTTCGCGTTCACAGAGAGGTCTTTGAATTTTCATGAAGGCTGGGCCTGGGCAGTCCTGGGCAGACACTTCTAAACCCAAATGTGTGACTGGACTTGTCTAGATATACTATCAAGCACAATAACGAGTCGCTTATCGAATGGCTTCATTTGTGTACGGAACACCTTGCGGAGCTAATGGAAGTAGGTGTTCACACTAAGTGTTGCCTATTGATTCCTACATGAACGATCGACCGTTAAAGGCCACACCGACTCGGGGGCAAGTGCCGTTCTGATGATGAGCAAATGCAGGGGTGAAATGCCCATCATATGTCCATATTCCATCATTCATGCTTGTNTTTTTATCTTACTTCATTTTGAAAATCTAAGTTTCCTATTAAATCAGTTGAATTCACATCGTTAATTTTAATGAAAAAATAAAAGTCTTTACACTCAATTGAATAATTTTATACTATACTAACTGTTCGGAATGAGAAATAAAGTTATTTACAGTCAAAAACAAAGATTTGTACTTCACATTTAAGACATTTGGTTGAACTGGATAGACAACAAAATTTCCATCGTCCATTTCTATGTTTTCGCAGAAATTCTCCTTAAAGGATTTAGTAATGAAAAGCTTTATGGGTCATATTCCCAGTTCGAAAAAAAAAATTGTCAGTGTCTAAAAATTGTTGTAAAACGATAGATTTTAATACATTTTATTAGATTGCAATATATGGTATTTGCTCTTTGTGATAAATACGTCACAAAGAATTACACTAAATTAGAGGCCTTGAAAAGTTGATAAATATATTCCAAGGTCAAAGATGCTGCGAAATACTTAAGTGACTAAATGTCAAACGATCAACGTTTTAGGGAAGGAAATTTTGCATTCCTCATTCGCCTTGTTTCAAGTTCACGATACGTTGCACAGAATAGGAGTGTGAATTTTCAAGAACCACTTGCAATTCACGCAAAAGTATGACAAGTCACTGATACATACATTCATGTGCCAATGTATCAATTTTTCAACATTTATTGTCAATAAAGCCATCGAACATATTCCTTTGCTTCCACCCCGTTTCATTTGTTTCCTTGGCTCTGCACGAATGCTGTATTATCTTCATGAGAAACAATACGGCGGATGAAATGCATGAAGGCGTGGAAGTTCTGCTATTCATGAGACATTAAATGTCTTCCTTTAAGCTGACTTTGATATCCTTGGCATGGCTTAGTCTTACAATTGCTTTTTAAAAAAGGTTTATATAAAATGATGCTTTTATAGACAATGTCAACAGTGATTGAGAATACCTTATAGTCTTACAATCGCTGTCTGGAAAGAAGTTAATACAAAATGACGTTTCAAGAACGATGGCAACAGAAATGGAGAATGTCCATGAAAAAACAGAATTTAAGAAAAACAATACAGTCTCAGTTTCGCATTAAGTCTCAGACTCACAATAGCTTGCATTAATAGCCAAATTACGCCAAGCGTTTATAAAATATGAAGGCAGCTCTGTGAGCGCAGACATACGGAAGACATAGGCCTGACTGACATTTTAGGTGTTCGGTTGGCTTGCGCAGGCCAATGTGTCAGCCAAGCTGCCTTCCTCTGTATATATTTGTTCGCGGGTGCGTCTTTTAAATAATATGAATGTTGGGTAGACGTTGATTGTAAACATGGCTTTGTGATTGCCCATCTTTATACTATCAAGCGCAATAACCTGTCTCTTATCGAATGGATTCATTTGTGTCAAGGCTCCGTCACACCCTTGTGTTGATGACAACGTCTGTCCAGCGTTTATGAAATTCGAAGCACGTTTGGTGAACGAAGAAATACGGATGAAAGACGCTCAAACTGATGCACATGTCGAACGCCAGTCGGATGTCTTCGACGTCGGTCAAGCGTCTTCGATTCATATTTTTCGCGTTCACAGAGAGGTCTTTGAATTTTCATGAAGGCTGGGCCTGGGCAGTCCTGGGCAGACACTTCTAAACCCAAATGTGTGACTGGACTTGTCTAGATATACTATCAAGCACAATAACGAGTCGCTTATCGAATGGCTTCATTTGTGTACGGAACACCTTGCGGAGCTAATGGAAGTAGGTGTTCACACTAAGTGTTGCCTATTGATTCCTATATGAACGATCGACCGTTAAAGGCCACACCGACTCGGGGGCAAGTGCCGTTCTGATGATGAGCAAATGCAGGGGTGAAATGCCCATCATATGTCCATATTCCATCATTCATGCTTGTGCAAAATCCTCACTTTATAAGGAGGCAGGACATTAGAAACAATAGTCTGATTGAAGAGCACCTGCCAAGCATGGGAGCTGTAATTAGCACCTCAACTAAACACTAAGACAATTGTTCAATTCTAAACTTTTAAAGGACCAATCTGGGGCCTGTAACATAAAAGCGATAGGATGAATTGAAAATGAATCTTATTTCTGTGGTACACGTTCTGCCATAGACTTACTATTGATATTTATAGTAAGTTTAATTGCATCTTTAATGTTACAGGCAACGAATGTCAAACAGGGCGGGCAAATTTTGTACTTTTGCGAAAGGAACAATATTACAATAAGGAGTTACAATAGGCGTCCAATAACTAAATTGGTAAAAGGTCTAAACGTATAAACGTATAAACTTCCACCAAATTAGATGGCTCAGTGGTAGAGCGTCTGCCCCATGGACGGAAGGTCGTGGGTTAGATCCCCGGCCGGGTCATACCAAAGACCTATAAAAATGGGACCGTCTGCTTTCTTGCCAGGCGCTCGGCATTTAAGAAAGGAGAAGGGTAATAATAACTTTATGTTATGCAGGGCCCGCTGAAAGAGCAGCTAACTTACAGCTGAATGTGGCTACCCTGGGTAAATAAGACATTATTATTATTATTATCATTATTATTATTATTACTATCATTATCATTATTATTATTGTTGTTATTATTATTATTCATCTTATGCCTGAACCCAATCATATGAGCAAAATATCTAGCCATCGAGGCACATAAGCCAGCTGAAGTTGTTTTTGGAGCTAAAACAATCTTAGTTTGAAATTGTACCACACGACAAGCCATACAAATATGTCACAACAATGTTATTACTGTTCGTGGAACAAGACCGTAGTGATTGAAATGAAACCGAAAATCAAATGATATTCGTTTAACAGTTATTCTGACAAAAGGGAGGCGCCGTAGTGTAGTGGTCGTGACTCTCGCCTTTCAACT
>BQKZ01000253.1:24666-66788 GCA_036244855.1 Temnopleurus reevesii
CTGTTATTCTCCTTTTCTATCGCCTCTCTTACTCTTACTCTCTCTTATTCTCTCTTCTCTTCTTCTTCTTTCATCTATTTCTTCTTTTTTTATCAACTAAATGTATGCTTATTTTTCATATCTTTATTTTGTTCCATCCGCCGTTCTCTCTCTCCCTTCTCTCTCTCTCTCTCTCCCCTGTCACCGCATCTCCCTCGGCTGTTCTTCTCCTTTTCTATCGCCTCTCTTACTCTTACTCTCTCTCTCTCTTCTCTTCTTGCTCTTTGATATGTTTCTTCTTTTTTTTGTTAACTGTATCAGCTAAAGGTATATTCTTTATTGTACATCGTTTGTACCACCCGCCATTCTCTCTCTCCCTACTCCTCTCTCTCTCCCCTCTGTCATCTCATCTCCCTCGGCTGTTATTCTCCTTTTCTATCGCGTTTCTCTTATCTTCTATTCTCTTCTTTGTCTTTCATTTTTATCTTACTTTTTATTTATGTAAATTGTATCAGCTAAATGTATGTTTATTTCTCACATCTTGTTCCAACCGCTGCTCTCTCTTTCTCTCTTTCTCTCTCTCTCTCTCTCTTTCTCTGTCTCCCCTGTCATCTCATCTCCTTCGGCTGTTATTCTCCCTTTCTATCGCTCCTCTCTTATTCTCTCTTCTCTTCTTGCTCTTTCATTTCTTTCTCTTCCTATTTGTTTTGTTATTTCTTTCATCATTCTGTTCCACCCGCCTTTCTCCCTTCTCTTCTCTCTCTCTCTCCTCGCATCTCCCTCGGCTGTTATTGTCCTGTTCTATCGGCTCACTCTCTTATTCTCTCTTCTCCTCTTGCTATGCTTTTACATTTACTTTTTTTTTGTAAACGGTATCAGCTAAATGTATTCTTATTTCTCATGTCAAATAATCCACCCGCCGTTCTTTCCCTCTCCCCTCTCTGTATCTCTCCCCTGTCATCCCATCTCCCTCGGCTGTTTTCTCCTTTTCTATCGTCTCTCTCTCTTCTCTTTTCGCTCTTTCATTTATTTATTCTTTTTGTTGCTTTGTAAGCTGTATCAGCTAAATGTATATTTATTTCTTATATCATTTGTTCCGTCCGCCGTTCTCTCTCTCTCTCCCTTCCTCACTCTCGCTCCCCTGTCAGCCCATCTCCCTCGGCTGTTATTCTCCTTTTCTACCGCGTTTCTCTTATTCTCTCTTCTCTTCTTGCTCTTTCATTTCTTAACTGCTATTTTGTAAACTGTATCAGATAAAGATATATATATTCATTTCTGATATCATTTGTTTCACCCGCCGTTCTCCCCCTCTCTCTCTCCCTTCCCTCTCTCTCTCTCTGTCTCTCTCTCTCTTATTTTCTTTTCTCTTCTTTTTCTTTCATTTATGTGTTCTTCTGTTTTTGTAGACGGTATCAGCTAAATGTTTATTTATTTCCTTCCTCATTTGTTCCATCAGAAATTATTGCCGCTCTTTTAAAGAATGCATTGTAAAGGCAGACGTCTCATTCATGGATACTTGGCAGGGAATATCCAAACAGGTCTCAAATAGGAGAAATGAGATAAGATGAAATATCTGGGGGTTTTGCCAAATGTCAGTAAATTGTTTTACTTGTTTCATTCTAATTTCAAGCTGCAACGACTGCAAAATATCTAGAGACTTTTCATTTTCTCTTTGTAATGTGCAATATACAATCGTAGCATGAGCAAAGGCTTGTGATAAAAAGAAAAAAGAAAACAAATGCCAATCGAAACTTTAGTAGCATGTTTCTAACATTAAAGATGATAACAGTTTTTTGCAGAGTTAATGTGCATATTTTCAGTTCTGCTATCAAGCATATGGTCTAATCAAAATAATTCTTTATTTCATGTTTCAAAATCATGTTTCCAATATTATATAGTTTTTTTTATACAGATCTTGAAAATATGAATTTACCATGTAATATCAAAAAGAGTCAAGTAAGTGAAAGTGTGACATATTTTTAGTTCATTGATTTCTTTATTTGTACATACAATTAATATAAATTTGGTTCAAGATGGGTAGATATAAACAAAAACTTACCTTTAAGTTCGCTCGCATGCATTTATCCGAATTTCTACGGTTTCCCGAGTTTTTCATGTCATTGAAAATAAGTAAATTTCAGTTGTTCGAATTTTTTGTTTTGATCTTTTCATCTGATTTTTTTATATTCTTGGGATTTTCTTGTCTAGACCCTCCTTTTAAAAACTTACAAAGTGTAGCAACACTATCATTTTATCTCAAATTGTTTAATATTCTTAATGATTGAAATGGTATGAAAACTATCCGACAAACAGACGAATGAGTCGACAAACTATTTTGAAGTGCAAATTGTGTTTGTTTTTGTGAATGTCCCTTTTCCCAATTTAGTGTAGTTCGAATTGGCTTTGCTAGTTCACCAATTCATTGTCCATCCAAGATGCAATTAGTTAACAGTGTCCACAAATATGCATTTTACTTATCTACAACAGGGTATAGGTGGGTGCCTTTTTGTATGTGTGTGTGCGTGCGTAAGTGTGCGTTGATGATTTGTGTAGTCCAATTTACCATCATTACTTTGCCGAATCCACGTTGAATTCAATCTAAGATGAAATGAGTTGGTAATATTTCCGTTTTACATTTACAATATGGCATGGGTACGTAAATGTGTGTGCGTGTTTGTGTGGGTGTGTATTGTGTGCGTATGTGTGTGTGTTCTATTCAGATGTTTGGGTGTGGATACTTCCGTGTTTTCTCTTCCCATTTTGACGAGAATAAAGCTGTGACGTGCGAGCTATTTCATAAAGTGGTTGGATATACTAAGTTCAAATCCCAGTGGGACCTGCAGTCCAATCGCTCAATGAGGACTTTTTTGCTTGTTCCGGGAAAAGATGGAATAAAAGGAATTGTATCAATTGTATCAATAGTGTGGTAATATTTACTGAACGAAGTCCTTGTACTATTCAACTGCATTTATCTATTTTATTTACATAGAACTTTTAAATTGATGACTCAATAGATCAAGGGACTAAACAAAATTTTGTAAAGGTGCGTCTTTTAGTTTTTTAAAGTTTAGAGCTTATCAACCTAATTTTTTTTCACAAAGATCCTTTAAATCCTTTCTAGTACTCCGGAATTAAATGGTGACATCAAATATATCTTGACTATCAGAGTCATTCCAACAAGAAATATATAACATGACTAATTTCCCACTTTCTTTTAATATCATGTTCACAGTGTATCGGCCTCCTTTGGTCTCGGGTCGTTGGCCCTATACACAGTTGTCGTGATACTGGTATTGTCGTTAGCGATCTGGGCAAAGGCATTCAAGAAAAGTTTGTTGGGGTTCGAATCAGGGTCAGAACAGTGGAAGCATGTGGAGATCGGAAATTAAAGATGAAATGAAGCATATACTTCTTTAGCACTCTTAGGGGTGTTGCTCAAAAGTTGCTATTGATTGCAAGTTACAGTTGATCGGAACGCGCCAATCATAATCATTGTTTCATGCGCGTCTTGTTAAATGCGCGCGTGCCGTGCACGAATGAAAATGCGCGATACAATGTGCAAAGTTGCAATTGATTTGCAGTTGATTTTGAACAACACCCCTAAGAAGAAGTGCGGCTGCATGTTGTACTGCTTGGAGTCTGTTAGCTGTTGTAGTTGGGGGGGGGGGGCTAGCAAGCAAATTATTAGGAAAAATCAAGTCATCGCGTAAGGAGGGAACAGTATAAGGAGGGAATGTATAAGACTCTCAGTAGTCTTAACCGTCAGAAAATTTGAAGGTCTAATAGCTGCAATGCTTCGAAGCCGGAGAAGGATTTTTGACCTACCACAGGGATGTGCTAGTCTATTTCTATGGTATCGAATTTTACCAAAGTTGATACCAAGGTTGCAGGGGCAAGACTGGAGTAGACGAGACAAGTACATTGCCAACCTTAAGGGGTGATTATTTCCTCATTCTTGGTAAACAAAAGATGATGTCTTTTTTATATGTATCATTCAGTTTAATGGAATTCCTTACAATCCAATGACGGATAGCTGTATCTCCTTATTCGTCGTTCCTCCAAAAGTCATATTCATATAATTATAAGTTAGCGTCTAAGCCATTTCACGTGCTTTATAAGAGATGAATAGAGACGGCCCTAAGAAGAAACCCTGCGGAACACCATACATCAGAGGAGCATTAACTTATAAAGTTCCATTGATATTGCCTACAAGTAGTATGAGAGGAGCTAGTCCCCAAATCATTAAAGGGCATTGCTGCAAAACAGGCAGAACCGTTGTACTCTCTCAAGAAGAATAATATGGTTGATCGTGTCAAAAGTAGCCGATAAGTTGAGAGAACTATTCAAGATTTCGTCTGCTATGTTTGGACAAGTTTCATCTTTAGAGGTGCGCCCAATCATGCCAATACGACGTAAGATTTAACATTTAAAGTAAAAAAAACCAAGTGTACACTTTTCTGTATTGTGTATTTGTTTGCTTTTTCATAAAATTATCTTCACCCAAGATTCTTTGGTTGTCCAGATGTGTGGAAAAGGATTTGCTGGCTGGAAGTAAATATCATTCTATATACCCGTATATCTCATTTTCTTAACGAAACTTGTTTAATTTGCTCGAGCCATTTAAAAGATCAGTAACCAATATTAGGACCGATAGAACTCTGTGAAAAGTTGAGGGACGGTATGTTACGATTCCTATTTACTTTACTGTCAAAGGCTTAATGACAAGTTTGCGTTTATAGCCAACATATGAAAAATTGGTGTGTAAGAAATACCGGGAAGATGCGTGATTTTAGTTGAATAAGACCTGCAATCAACATACGGACATGATAACGTCTTCCACATTTCTTACTGTATGCGTATTATTATGTGAATGATTGATTCTTACTATACGTTTGGCATAATTTCGGTATGTGTGCAACAAATGTGTAACAGAGGCCTTATGACCTGAGCCACTTTTGGTATATAGCATGTAAAGTAACTTATTTATGAAGAAGAGATCACGATATGGATATAATGAAAGAAATAATTACGGTAAGTTTTCATTCCATATCATACACTGAGAAAAATATTCTTACACGTATTCGAACTTTGCATAGTCAATTAAAAATACTTTTGAATAATTCATAGAATCATTAGACATTCCTGGCTTCTGAGAACAGGAGGAAGTTATGGTGATAGTTCTAAATCAGGGACAAAAAATTCAAATTTGCGCCTTGTTTTCTCTGTGTATAAAGAGCAAATTGAAATATATTGTTTAGAGGAATATATTGATATACTTTGAGGTGCAAAGTCCTTTGTCGACCTTTTCACACCTTTATGTGATAGATGATGCTGCACATTTTATTGCCTACCGTACTTTACCCCTTAGGATAGGAAATGCATATCAGTTTCCCTCCATCTTGATCATCATGAGATGATGCTATAAGAGTAACAGCCCCTGAGCCGCTCATAATAATTAAGCGTGAAATCACACCTTTGCGTTTAAAGGCCGACTCACATATAATAATAATGATAATAATGATGATGATGATGATGATAATAATAATAGTAATAATAATAATAATAATAATAATAATAATAATAATAATAGATGCAATTCATATAGCGCGTGTATCCATTCTGGATACGTAGGCCNAAATTGTACCACACGACAAGCCATACAAATATGTCACAACAATGTTATTACTGTTCGTGGAACAAGACCGTCATGATTGAAATGAAACCGAAAATCAAATGATATTCGTTTAACAGTTATTCTGACAAAAGGGAGGCGCCGTGGTGTAGTGGTCGTGACTCTCGCCTTTCAACTAGAGGGTCGTAGGTTCGAATCCTACCCATGGCGTCAATTTCCTTCAGCAAGATATTCATCCACATTGTGTTGCAGTCAACCCAGGTGAGGTGGAATGGGTACCTGGCAGGAATATTTATTCCTTGAAATGCCAAGCGCTCCGTGGATGGCAGTCGGGCTAAAGCCAGGGTAATAATAATGCAAAGCGCCTTGAGCACCCCGCAGAGTGGATACGTGCGCTATATAAATTGTATCTATTATTATTATTATTATAAAGTGAGTATCTATTCTAAGCCCGAGAGAAATGAAGGTGGGATAACCTGTCCGAAGTGAGGAGGCATTATTTCGGCAATGGCTCTTGATGAAGCACTGCCCTCACCGGTGGTCAAAATATACAACTAATATTGGCTAAAGTAAAGACATACGTTATATATCTGTTGTTACAGGATTATGGGTGTCGTAGTTTTGCTGCTGTAGTTATTGTTGTTGTTGTTGTTGGTGGTGGTGGTGGTGGTGGTGGTGATGGTGGTGGCGGTTGTGATGATTTTGGTGATGGATGTTGTGGTGGTGGCTGTGATGATGATGATGAGGATGATGATGATGATGATAATGATGATGATGACGATGATGAAGACGATAATGATGATGTTGGCAATGATATTGTACAGCGCCTGAGCTTTCAGTGTATCCCAAACTATTTATTTTAACCAAGAGTATTAGGTTTCCATTTTGCAAATGAATCACTGATGTATAATACTTCAGAGTACAATGGAATTTTGAAAAAGGTCTCTCTAACATGGAGCTCTTCATAAACAGTCTCTGTTATTCTGACCCTATGGTTATACGGACATCCACTTACTTCTTTAGGAAACGAAAGGCCTGAAATGACAGCAACTTTCCTCCTCATGGGAAACTAACTTAATGCCGGTCAATTCTGAATCACGCAGGTAAATAAGAGTGGCACGGATACGAAGTAGGGAAATGGATAAAAATGTGTTGGTGGTAATTACATGTAAAGTAATATGGTAGTATACTTAGGGGAGCGGTTATTACACTCACTGAACAGATCCCATCTGCACGAAATACCTGTATTACATGTATACTCTGCATTGAGATTACACGATACCCGTTCCCTAGGTGTTCATCTTTCCCTCCATTCAAGGCGCGCGCTTTCAGGCGGTTTCCCGCCAAAATAGAAACGAACATGGAGGAAGTATGTGGGCAAAGGAAGAGAAAGGAATGCCAGTGGCGGTCTATTTCATTGAGAGAGAGAGAGAAATATTGTGGGTATAATACTCCTTTTTAGCACATTGCTTGCAACCTTCGTCTGTTAAACTGGCCTATTTTTCCTCGAGCACCACAATGCTAGCATTGAGGTTTTAAATGTGATGGTGGTGTACATTTATAGCTGCCTGCGTAGGAAGGACAGCGTATCGACTAAAGTGATTCGAAAGAACAAAATAAACAAAGAGGGGAGAAACGTGCGCTTTTGAGAGTTCTCATTTTTCTTCTCTTATTGCGGTAATTGGACCGTGTAGATTTATCCACGGGCTTGCGCCATGCCCTGCTTTTTCCATTTACCCAAGCAATTGGAAGAAAGAGATTAGGGAGATTCTGTCTATCTATCTTCCTAATTTGAAGAATAGAGAAGTAGGTTTACTCCGATTGAGATTCAAGCGCTGGAATGCACCTTTCTCCTTTTCCCCCTTTCTCTTACCCTCTCCTTATCCATCTCACTCTATAAAGCTCCCTCTCCGTCTATCCTCCTTACCGTCGTTTATTTTACCTGGTTGAAGCAGTTTATTGTCGAGGTCAGAGAAATGTATACATTTTATGAAAGAAAATATGCAAAAATTCCTTCCCATACACATGCAAATGAAACAGGGGATAACACACTGTGAATCAAATCTGTCATCCAATTTTATGATTACTTCTTTTCAAGCTGTCACCAAGCTTTTCTTAAGATGACAATTTCCGTGATTCTCTTGAAACCGTATTCTTAGAACTCAAACATTTCTGAATGTGCGCCGTGGGAGAATGCAATATTCATGTGATGTGTGTTAGTCATATTTGAATGTACGACCATGTCAATATTTACTATTATTTATCCTACTGTTTGGGACTACATGTTAGATTGGTTTGGGCATAGCACTTCTCTTGAGTGCGATGTGCGATGCAAATGCTTCCTTCTTTGGAGACATATATGCTTAAATTGTTGGCGTGTGTGGTATGTGCGTGGGTATTGTGCGTATACGTAAGCGTGTGGGTGTGCGAGCCAAAGAGGTTTGTTGCGAGCATGGGTGTGCCTGCATGTCATGTGTGTGCGTATACGTAAGCGTGTCTATGTATACATAAAGTAATTTGATATGTGTTGTGTATGAGCACATGTGTGATAGCGATGTGCGTATGTACGTGTGTGTGTGTGTGTGTGTTTGTGTTTTGTGATTGATCGTGTATTTGCGTGTGTGAGAGTTTTGTGTATGTGCGTGTTTGTAAGTTTGTGTAAGTTGTGTGTTTAGGTACAGTGTGTATTCGTATTTGTGCGTGTGTTTGTGTGTTTGAGTGCGTATGTATACGTGGGGTGTACGTAAGTGTACATACATATTATCCGTGGCAAACAAGACCAGTCGTTGTTGGAAGGTAGCTTGAAAAGTAACCAAGGCAGCTAGGATTGTATAATATTATAAAATTAATTATTTAAAATCATGTTGAATAATCATTCTGATATCACAATTGGTGTCACTTTCGTTGTGATCTATGTAATGCTATCTCATATATCTCTGAAGGTTATTCGCGAATATTTCACTAAAATCTTAACAAAGTAGAATGTCAATTTCTTAAATTATCAAATGCAATCAAAAGAGGTTCGAAGGGGTGACGACCCCTTGCAGTCTTTTAAACTATTGATTTTACACGTATGCTAGCCTAACGGTGGACATCCTTCACAATTTTGTTCCGGATTTCTATTCCACAAAAAGGCTACTTCTGAAATTAGGGGCAATTTTTTTTTCGTTATGTTGTAAACAGCTGATTACTCTGCACCAGAGCTTATCTGATTTTGAAAACAAATATTGGACTTATTTCACGGAGCATTGATTATATTAATCAACATTTTAAACAGGATTAGAAAGGACATGCCTTGACCATATGTGGCTAGATGGATGTCCAATTTGTGCATCTTTTGCGATCGCAGTTTAACTAATACATGGATTTAAAAACATCGTGATGGAATTTTACTTTATCTCGGACCACTTGCCATTATCATGACAACAGAAAGCATTTTATATATTTTATCTCTTTCGGTAGGATGAGTATCTCTTAGAATTTCATATTTATATCCTTAAAATTCAAAATTAGAGGAGAACTCGTTTATAATGGGTTAAACGCAGCCATTAAGGTATACACGCTGTATGAATACATTAGCGAAAAAGTGAAATAGTAATGTAACACCTCAAGAGAACTGCTACACGATTGGGTCAGGTGCCGCTTTTCACTGACAAAATCGACTGGTCGTAAGATATAGTGTGTGCCATTGCTCAGTGTATCGAATCGTACTAAGTCAGTTACTACGAGGCATCTGTTTGGTTGATGTAAAGAGGCCCATCTCGGAGACATGTAGCAACTATGACAGGTGTGAGAATACATTATACCATTGGGAGGTGCGCAAGAAGATGGTATCAGGCCATTACAGGTTAACAACACCACCTTGTAATGTGGTGCAAGGTCGATTGCTCTCTCTCTCTCCCTCTCCCTATATCCCTTTCCCACTCTCTCCCATCACAGTGTGAAAGGAGATGAGCTAAAGGGGGGTAAATGAGATACGACCAAGTGTTCTATTTCATAATCATATTTTGACCTGTACCCCAAGGCCCAGTCACATATTCGGGGGTTATACCCGACGTATGCCTAGCATTAATTGAGTTTATGTGACGTTCCCTGTGCGCAGAAATACGCCGGAAAGACACTAGGCTGACATTGAATGCGTTTGGCCCACGCTTAGCGTTCGCACATACAAGCGTCAGTCAAACGTCCCCCTGCGAATTGGCAACGCCATACACATTTCATTAAAGCTGGTCATACATTGACTGTTAATGCAAATGTGTAACTGCACCTTTGGGGATGTCACTATCCCAGGGCCACATTACTGGCGACGAGGAAATGGTGATATTAAGATAAGGAGGAGTGAAGAGTACAACGATAATAGCATGCGATGTTCAGCAGTGCTAGCAATTATCAGTGCGTCTGTCTTATTTAAAACTGTATTATCTTCCAGATCATATACTAAGGAAGCTGGGTTTTCTTTCTGAATTTTCGAATTATATTATGGGCTAATTGATACACACAAGCATTGAAGTGGTCATTAAACGACTAATGAACACGTATAGTGTTCAAATTCAAAAGTGTTGATTTGTTACATCTGGGTATCATTCAATTTCGTGTAAACAAAATATCACTTTGTGTCCAACTCTTTTACCCCTTCATGTCTTCAGGTTTTAAATCAGTGCTTTAGTTTTCAGAATATGCAATAATCAATAGCAAGATTAGTTCATGTACATTTCCTCCTTTAAACGGGAGATTCTTAACAGTGACAAGCTCCCGACCAACATTCTGCAATATTTATACAGATCAAATCAAAACTGTCAATTTGCCAGACAGGGCACGTAAACGATACGCACAAAAAAAGCAGTGGAAAGGTAGACTACGCCATTCACTAGATTGGGCAGCGCTCACTTGCGACAAATTGCCCACAGCAAACGTGTGTTGAAAACACAGGCATATATTTATGAATTGCACTCACAAACACGGCGGGCGGATTCCTACATATAGCCACCACCAGCCAGTCGAGAAATCATCCATTTCAAGTGAATTAAGAGGCCTCACATTGCTTTATCGTTGTCGTTACCCATTACCTATCCAACGCGATCTATATTAAAGTTTGCATATATTTTCCCTCGGACATTCCTGTCCGCAGTGCATGGCTTTTGTATCTAGTGTCGCGCTATTGGTATGCTAATTTCAGATCTACGGTAGATAGTAAAACAAAATAATAAAATAAAATAATGATCTCCGAAAACAGTTTTGCTGATATAATTTTGCTTATACGGTGCATTATTAAATATCAATTTTGAAGTATGTAGTATATAACGTATAGCTATCGATGTATATATTCAATGTACACATTTGTATATATCACAGCGTTTTGAAAATTCAAAGGTATTAGAACAACATAACGGATTCACAATGTTTGTGTGATGACAGAGAAAGGTGATCAAATTAGGACGAGGTAGATAAAATCTATATGACCTTTTTTATCGTCGTATACTAAATTCAAGCGTGTGTATGTACATGTATACATTTGAAAATGCACAATTTAGTAAACTAATACTCTTCAAAAAGGAAGCAATTTACATCGACATTCATCTTCTTGCCTTTTTTTCTATAAAAATATGGCGTATAATGTCAACGGTATTGCATCTCATAACTAATGGTATGATTTGCCCCCTTTTGTTTATTTTTAGATACAAAAATCATTCAATCAATAAAAAGGGTTAAATGTATTCATGGATATGCATTTGCTAATCAAAAACTCAATGTTTCATATTGTTGGGATATAAACCCTTTTTATTTGAATGAGCAAATACATATTTTTATTCATATAACATTACTGTTGCATGAGTATCTCTCATGCTGTTTAGCTTCAATGTAAGATGTTGATACAGTAAATGTTATCATCAAGCATCTGCGACAGTATTTGTATTTGTTTCCACTATTATATTTACGTAATTATAACTTTAAGTATAATGATGTTATCATATGTCACATATACAATTTAATTTACTTTCATATAAAATATATAAACAATATATTAATAATATACCGACACACGTGTTGATGTGATGAGGCAAGTATATAGGGGTACTTACCGATGGGAAGACTATGGACGCTAGACCTTGGCACAAACCCTTCAAATCTAACTTTCTTTTCGGGCCTGCTTCGTGACCCTCCCCCTCCTCCTTCCCCGCAGCCGTGCACGACGTCGTTGACCCTGATCGATGAGGAGATTGCTCGGACGATGTCGGAGAATGACTCGAACTCGACGATTTCCCTGTGGGCGAGGAGTCGTGGTCGCGAGCGGCAGTCGGCGGCGGCGGTGGCGGCGATGAAAAGCCCATTGGACAAGCCATGGCTGCAAATGCCTAACGTCGGCAAAAAACAGAAAAATCTCCCACTGCAAACACGTATATCGATGCAATCACAGATTTCCTATAATTGCTGGATAAAAATAATGACTTAGATTCAACACAAACAGCAGTGCCTTTGATTCGCAAGTCCTAGCGATGTCCAGGCCTGGTGTAAATTTGCACGGCGGTTGTGTAGTACCACACATAGAATCGCATGTACGTAGTAGATGCACGGGTAGATCTGATATGCTTTTCTCCAATATGCGTGTAATTCAATTGGTGAGCATACACACATCAACTTGCCGGCCAATATTGGACTCTGCCGCACAACGTGCAATTTCACCACACATAGCTCCAGTCGGTACACCATTTGAGTAGGAAGGAGTCGAACTGAAACACAACCACCCGCCGTTCTCTCTCTCTCCTTTCCTCTCTCTCTTCTCTGTCATCTCATCTCCCTCGGCTGTTATTCTCTTTTTATATCGCCTCTCTTACTCTTACTCTCTCTTATTCTGTCTTGTCTTCTTGTTCTTTCATCTATTTCTTCTTTTTTGTAAATTTTATCAACTAAATGTATGCTTATTTTTCATATCTTTATTTTGTTTCATCCGCCGTTCTCTCTCACTCTCTCCCTTCCTCTCTCTCTCTCTCCCCTGTCATCTCATCTCCCTCGGCTGTTATTCTCCTTTTCTATCGCCTCTCTTACGCTTACTCTCTCTTATTCTCACTTCTCTTCTTGTTCTTTCATCTATTTCTTCTTTTTTGTCAATTTTATCTACTAAATGTATGCTTATTTTTCATATCTTTATTTTGTTCCATCCGCCGTTCTCTCTCTCTCTCTCTCTCTCCCCTGTCATCTCATCTCCCTCGGCTGTTATTCTCCTTTTCTATCGCCTCTCTTACGCTTACTCTCTCTTATTCTCACTTCTCTTCTTGTTCTTTCATCTATTTCTTCTTTTTTGTCAATTTTATCTACTAAATGTATGCTTATTTTTCATATCTTTTTTTTTGTTCCATCCGCCGTTCTCTCTCTCCAATCTTTTCTCTCTATCTCTCTCTCCCCTGTCACCGTATCTCCCTCGGCTGTTATTTTCCTTTTATATCGCCCCTCTCTCTCTCCTTTTCTCTTCTCTTCTTGCTCTTTGATTTGTTTCTTCTTTTTTTGTTAACTGTATCAGCTAAAGGTATATTCTTTATTGTACATCGTTTGTTCCACCCGCCGTTCTCTCTCTCTCTCTCCCTCCCTTCCTCTCTCTCCCTTCCTCACTCTCGCTCCCCTGTCATCCCATCTCCCTCGGCTCTTAGTCTCCTTTTCTACCGCGTTTCTCTTAGGTTCTATTCTCTTCTTTCTATTTAATTTTTATCTTACTTTTTATTTATGTAAATTGTATCAGCTATAGATGTATGTTTATTTCTCACGACCGCCGTTCTCTCTTTCTCTCTTCCTTCCTCTCTCTCTCTCTCTCTCTCTGTCTCCCCTGTCATCTCATCTCCTTCGGCTGTTATTCTTCCTTTCTATCGCTCCTCTCTTAATCTCTCTTCTCCTCTTGTTCTTTAATTTCTTTCTCATCCTCTTTGTTTTGTTATTTCTTTCATCCACCCGCCGTTCTCCCTCCCTCTCTCTCCTCTCTCTCATCGCATCTCCCTCGGCTGTTATTCTCCTGTTCTATCGGCTCTCTCTCTTATTCTCTCTTCTCCTCTTGCTTTTACATTTACTTTTTTTTGTAAACGGCTTCAGCTAAATGTATTTTTATTTCTCATATCAATCATTCCACCCGCCGTTCTTCCCCTCTCCCCCTCTCTCTCCCTCCCCTGTCATCCCATCTCCCTCGGCTGTTATTCTCCTTTTCTATTGCTCCTCTCTTATTCTCTCTTCTCTTCTTGCTCTTTCATTTCTTAACTGCTATTTTGTAAACTGTATCAGATAAAGGTATATATATTCATTTCTGATAGCATTTGTTTCACCCACCGTTCTCCCTCTCTCTCTCTCTCTCTCTCCCTTCCCCTCTCTTTCTCTCTCTCTCTCTCTCTTATTTTCTTTTCTCTTCTTTTTCTTTCATTTATGTGTTCTTCTGTTTTTGTAGACTGTATCAGCTAAATTTTTATTTATTTCCTTCCTCGTTTGTTCCATCAGAAATTATTGCCGCTCTTTTAAAGAATGCATTGTAAAGGCAGACGTCTCATTCATGGATACTTGGCAGGGAATATCCAAACAGGTCTCAAATAGGAGAAATGAGATAAGATGAAATATCTGGGGGGTTTTGCCAAATGTCAGTAAATTGTTTTAATTGTTTCATTCTACTTTCAAGCTGCGACGACTGCAAAATATCTAGAGACTTTTCATTATTTCTTTGTAATGTGCAATATACAATCGTAGCATGAGCAAAGGCTTGTAATAAAAAGAAAAAGAGACAACAAATGCCAGTCGAAACTTTAGTAGCATGTTTCTAACATTAAAGATGATAACAGTTTTTTGCAGAGTTAATGTGCATATTTTCAGTTCTGCTATCAAGCATATGGTCTAATCAAAATAATTCTTTATTTCATGTTTCATAATCATGTTTCCAATATTACATAGTTTTTTATACAGATCTTGAAAATATGAATTTACCATGTAATATCAAAAAGAGTCAAGTAAGTGAAAGTGTGTCATATTTTTAGTTCATTGATTTCTTTATCTGTACATACCACTAATATGAATTTGGTTCAAGCTGGGTAGTTATAAACAAAAACTTACCTTTAAGTTCGCTCGCATGCATTTATCAGAATTTCTACGGTTTCCCGAGTTTTTCATGTCATTGAAAATAAGTAAATTTCAGTTGTTCGAATTTTTTGTTTTGATCTTTTCATCTGATTTTTTTATATTCTTGGGATTTTCTTGTCTAGACCCTCCTTTTAAAAACTTACAAAGTGTAGCAACACTATCATTTTATCTCAAATTGTTTAATATTCTTAATGATTGAAATGGTATGAAAACTATCCGACAAACAGACGAATGAGTCGACAAACTATTTTGAAGTGCAAATTGTGTTTGTTTTTGTGAATGTCCCTTTTCCCAATTTAGTGTAGTTCGAATTGGCTTTGCTAGTTCACCAATTCATTGTCCATCCAAGATGCAATTAGTTAACAGTGTCCACAAATATGCATTTTACTTATCTACAACAGGGTATAGGTGGGTGCCTTTTTGTATGTGTGTGTGCGTGCGTAAGTGTGCGTTGATGATTTGTGTAGTCCAATTTACCATCATTACTTTGCCGAATCCACGTTGAATTCAATCTAAGATGAAATGAGTTGGTAATATTTCCGTTTTACATTTACAATATGGCATGGGTACGTAAATGTGTGTGCGTGTTTGTGTGGGTGTGTATTGTGTGCGTATGTGTGTGTGTTCTATTCAGATGTTTGGGTGTGGATACTTCCGTGTTTTCTCTTCCCATTTTGACGAGAATAAAGCTGTGACGTGCGAGCTATTTCATAAAGTGGTTGGATATACTAGGTTTTAATGTTCAAATCCCAGTGGGACCTGCAGTCCAATCGCTCAATGAGGACTTTTTTGCTTGTTCCGGGAAAAGATGGAATAAAAGGAATTGTATCAATTGTATCAATAGTGTGGTAATATTTACTGAACGAAGTCCTTGTACTATTCAACTGCATTTATCTATTTTATTTACATAGAACTTTTAAATTGATGACTCAATAGATCAAGGGACTAAACAAAATTTTGTAAAGGTGCGTCTTTTAGTTTTTTAAAGTTTAGAGCTTATCAACCTAATTTTTTTTCACAAAGATCCTTTAAATCCTTTCTAGTACTCCGGAATTAAATGGTGACATCAAATATATCTTGACTATCAGAGTCATTCCAACAAGAAATATATAACATGACTAATTTCCCACTTTCTTTTAATATCATGTTCACAGTGTATCGGCCTCCTTTGGTCTCGGGTCGTTGGCCCTATACACAGTTGTCGTGATACTGGTATTGTCGTTAGCGATCTGGGCAAAGGCATTCAGGAAAAGTTTGTTGGGGTTCGAATCAGGGTCAGAACAGTGGAAGCATGTGGAGATCGGAAATTAAAGATGAAATGTAGCATATACTTCTTTAGCACTCTTAGGGGTGTTGCTCAAAAGTTGCTATTGATTGCAAGTTACAGTTGATCGGAACGCGCCAATCATAATCATTGTTTCATGCGCGTCTTGTTAAATGCGCGCGTGCCGTGCTCGAATGAAAATGCGCGATACAATGTGCAAAGTTGCAATTGATTTGCAGTTGATTTTGAACAACACCCCTAAGAAGAAGTGCGGCTGCATGTTGTACTGCTTGGAGTCTGTTAGCTGTTGTAGTTGGGGGGGGGGGGCTAGCAAGCAAATTATTAGGAAAAATCGAGTCATCGCGTAAGGAGGGAACAGTATAAGGAGGGAATGTATAAGACTCTCAGTAGTCTTAACCGTCAGAATATTTGAAGGTCTAATAGCTGCAATGCTTCGAAGCCGGAGAAGGATTTTTGACCTACCACAGGGATGTGCTAGTCTATTTCTATGGTATCGAATTTTACCAAAGTTGATACCAAGGTTGCAGGGGCAAGACTGGAGTAGACGAGACAAGTACATTGCCAACCTTAAGGGGTGATTATTTCCTCATTCTTGGTAAACAAAAGATGATGTCTTTTTTATATGTATCATTCAGTTTAATGGAATTCCTTACAATCCAATGACGGATAGCTGTATCTCCTTATTCGTCGTTCCTCCAAAAGTCATATTCATATAATTATAAGTTAGCGTCTAAGCCATTTCACGTGCTTTATAAGAGTTGAATAGAGACGGCCCTAAGAAGAAACCCTGCGGAACACCATACATCAGAGGAGCATTAACTTATAAAGTTCCATTGATATTGCCTACAAGTAGTATGAGCGGAGCTAGTCCCCAAATCATTAAAGGGCATTGCTGCAAAACAGGCAGAACCGTTGTACTCTCTCAAGAAGAATAATATGGTTGATCGTGTCAAAAGTAGCCGATAAGTTGAGAGAACTATTCAAGATTTCGTCTGCTATGTTTGGACAAGTTTCGTCTTTAGAGGTGCGCCCAATCATGCCAATACGACGTAAGATTTAACATTTAAAGTAAAAAAAACCAAGTGTACACTTTTCTGTATTGTGTATTTGTTTGCTTTTTCATAAAATTATCTTCACCCAAGATTCTTTGGTTGTCCAGATGTGTGGAAAAGGATTTGCTGGCTGGAAGTAAATATCATTCTATATACCCGTATATCTCATTTTCTTAACGAAACTTGTTTAATTTGCTCGAGCCATTTAAAAGATCAGTAACCAATATTAGGACCGATAGAACTCTGTGAAAAGTTGAGGGACGGTATGTTACGATTCCTATTTACTTTACTGTCAAAGGCTTAATGACAAGTTTGCGTTTATAGCCAACATATGACAAATTGGTGTGTAAGAAATACCGGGAAGATGCGTGATTTTAGTTGAATAAGACCTGCAATCAACATACGGACATGATAACGTCTTCCACATTTCTTACTGTATGCGTATTATTATGTGAATGATTGATTCTTACTATACGTTTGGCATAATTTCGGTATGTGTGCAACAAATGTGTAACAGAGGCCTTATGACCTGAGCCACTTTTGGTATATAGCATGTAAAGTAACTTATTTATGAAGAAGAGATCACGATATGGATATAATGAAAGAAATAATTACGGTAAGTTTTCATTCCATATCATACACTGAGAAAAATATTCTTACACGTATTCGAACTTTGCATAGTCAATTAAAAATACTTTTGAATAATTCATAGAATCATTAGACATTCCTGGCTTCTGAGAACAGGAGGAAGTTCTGGTGATAGTTCTAAATCAGGGACAAAAAAATCAAATTTGCGCCTTGTTTTCTCGGTGTATAAAGAGCAAATTGAAATATATTGTTTAGAGGAATATATTGATATACTTTGAGGTGCAAAGTCCTTTGTCGACCTTTTCGCACCTTATGTGATAGATGATGCTTCACATTTTATTGCCTACCGTACTTTACCCCTCAAGATAAGAATTGCGTATCAGTTTCCTTCCATCTTGATCATCATGATCCAAGAGATGATGCTATAAAAGTAACAGCCCCTGAGCCGCTCATAATAATTAAGCGTGAAATCACACCTTTGCGTTTAAAGGCCGACTCACATATAATAATAATGATAATAATGATGATGATGATGATGATAATAATAATAGTAATAATAATAATAATAATAATAATAATAATAATAATAATAGATGCAATTCATATAGCGCGTGTATCCATTCTGGATACGTAGGCCCAGCGTGACAATTATAAATGCTCCATAGACGTACACAGACGCGGGTCGTAAGGTGGACGGACGTTCGGCATGCGTTCACAGAGCGTCTGATAAGCTTACACTGTGCGCTCGGGGAGCGTTTTTTGAAGTTCTAAAAATGCTAAGCCGACGGAGGCTGAAACCGCAAAAATTTGAGTCAGCCATTGGCCACGTCTGTCCAGTGCTCATGAAATTTTAGAATACGTTCCGTGAAAGCTGAATTATGGAAGGAAGACGCTTAGGGGATGATGAAGGCGGTCGGCTGACGTTAGACATACCAACGTTTTTAATGTTTTTCTACGTTCAAGGAGTGTCTTTAAAATTGACGAACACGGGCAGACGTGCAGATGATGTCGGTTCTAAACGCAAATGTGTGATTGAGATTCTCGGCATAATTAACATGATCTTCCCATTAAATCAAGCATATGGTCTATTGGTTGGACATGCAAAGATTACAGATCAAGAATACACAACTAGGAAAAAGTTGCAACTTTGCACCTTCAAGGATGCAAACATACGTGGGAAGGTGATTTTACCTTTTATCTACACACACTTATAAAGGTGCAACATTTCACCTTTAAAGGTGTAAATAAATGCAACACTGGGAGCACTTTGTTGTCTGCAATGTTGCACAAGCTCAAAGGACTCGAACTCGCAGCCTACGGATCTAGAACTGCTTGGTTCTAGCTTATCCGATCGTGCCACGCTCCATGACGACTTAAAAAAAAGTTTTCAAACAATGACTTCATAACATAACACAGTTTCCGCTGAAGGTTGCCAGAAGGTGCAACAATGCACCTTTTTGGTAGTGTGCAACCTTCATGTACCCCGTTTTGTTGGTAATATAATGTACATCAAAACGGTTCAACATTGCGCATTTTTTATTTATGCCGCAGATTGCATATTTTCGCGAAGGTTTGCACCCTTTTTTTTAATGTGATAGCTCCAAATGCCTTGTGGGTCATGAGGTCGCCACCAATAATCTCTATGCAGATATATCTGCTGCTTTGACTCTTGCATCCTCCTTCCTGACCCCCATCTAGCTGTGGTATTTTCTTCTCCTGCGCCCCGTAACATAAATGTTTGCGATTAATTGCTAATCTGATAGCGATTAATATCAATCGCAAGTCTATGGCAAATGATGTACTAAAGTTTGCAATTGATCGCAAAATCAAAAAGCGATTGATCGCAAACCTTTATGTTACGGGGCCCAGTACGCAGGTGGAAAAGAGCAATATGCAGCAAAATTAAAGTAGGTGCAAACTTGCACCCTTTCGGTAAAGTCAAACGAGAAAATTGGAAAGGATTTTGATAAGTTTCTGATTGTCATACCAAATGGATGTTGGTATATAGGTTCTCTCAGTGTTTATTGATTTGTGTTTTATTTATTTATCCTCTTAAAGGAGATATAACGCTGCATCTTCAATTCTTAGTGTATATGAAGGATGCAGGTGAAAGTTGAGGACCAGAGTAGACGTTTAATGGACGCGGGATATCACAACAAGATCATAAACATGATGAGGTGATTGTTAGAAACGATATCTGGGAGTTCAGGAGAGGGTAATGGTTTTGAAAGCATGGTGGCTCGTGTGTTCGCATCATTTCTTATTTTCTTTCTCTTTCTTTTTCTTTTCTCTCTCTCTCTCTCTCTCTCTCTCTCTCTCTCTCTCCCTAACGTTCTCTCTCTCATTTTGTATTGTTCTCTATCCACTCCCGTCATCATGTGTTCGCATCATTTCTTATTTTCTTTCTCTTTCTCTTTTTTTTTCTCTCTCTCTCTCTCTCTGTCTCTTTCTCCCTAATGTTCTCTTTCTCATTGTGCATTGCTCTCTACCCACTCCCGTCATCCACATATCTCTCATACACTCACACACAAACACGCACACATACACACGCACACGTTCACATATTCACTTGCTATATCATCTCTCGTTCCCTCACCCTCGTCGTCACCTTCTATCATGATTTTTTCATGATGTCCTCTCTTGTTATGTTTCTTTATTCCTCAAATCAATTTTCCACACACCATTCAATTCGTCTTTTTTGTTCTCTTTTTAATTCTTCCATTTTTAACTTTTTGTTTTGATCACACATCCATACCCACACACACACACGCATACACACACACGCACACACACACACACACACACACACACACACTGAAACATACACTAACAATTTATTGTTGATGATTTTTTCATATATATCTCTTTTTACTTATCTATTTTTCTCCTTCTTTTTCCCTTCTCATATTACTGCGCGGCTATAATGTTTCTACATGTCCACTCTTCAAAACATTGGGCATACGTTGCTCCAAACTTAGCAACACGTCAAAACGTTGCGATGTTTACCACATACTGGGCACCATACTATTCAGAAAATTACTAGTTAGAAGGTTTAACATAATTAACCAATTATTTTGATGACAGTTTGTCGTCCAGCGTTGGCCAAACTTTTGCAAAACTTTTTAAGAGTGTGCATTCCACACAAGTGTTGTTTTAATTTAAATGGTGATACTTTGCTCATGGTGTTAAAAACTTCCACCAACAAAGAAGTTGGTATTTCTCTAATTGTGTGTGTATTATCTTGTCCTACCTATTATGAGAATATGTGCCCTGTACAATATCATACCTATTTATTATTTATTGTTTACAAATTTCCCACACTTTATATCATTGTAATGTTGCAGCCTATCTCTATTCTCTCTTCTATTTCCTTCCTCCTTTTCCGTCTATCCCTTTCTAACTTTTGTACATAATTGTTTAATGTATTGTTTTATGTATTTGTATTGTTTAATGTATTGGCGCTCCCAACACAGGCTTCGCCTTCTGGATCTGCGCCCTTTCCTTTAATTTGTATGTATTTTGTTTATGCTATTTCTGTATATCATTGACATTTGATTTTCTATTTTGAATACTGTATTGATGTATACAGAAATTTGTTTTTCGAAGGAAAATATGAATGTTATTTTGAATTGAATTGAAAATTAAGTAACTAAGGGATTTTTTTAAATTATTTTCTTTGCTGAGCACACTTAGTCAATACAATTTTTTCTATTTCCATCTCTCTTAATCAGCGCAAAGAGTCAACTGTGTGATATGCGCTTTATAAGTACAGTATATCATTATCATTTATCATCATTAGTTACATGAGGCTTATCTTCAAGGGAAATCCCCCTTTTCCCATTTTTCATCATTTTGTTCTTTTCTTAGATTTTGTGGATGCACGAAGACATCATTAAATCTCTGATAATCCTGGTTAACAAGACGGTTTCCATTAAAGGATTCATGATACATTTTTTTTCGTTTGTTTATCCGGGTTTTTTCCCCGTTCTGATTCCGTCTATTTTATTATCATTATTAATCTCTGTTTAGTATTTCACAAATACGTCGACTCCCCTTTCTTCAGAGTTATAGAACATTAAATATGGGAATCCATAAGTACGGAAAACAACATGTCAGCTAAGTCATTGAAATAAATCTTGCCTTATCCCAACATAGATAAACACTGATTGACAGTGCTTTACCAAGAAGCTGTGAAAAAATCACAGGCATTCTTGGGTAGGAATCGAACCCACGATCTCCTGATGACAAGACAGGTCTCTTACCTCGGTAAAGGACCGTCAACCAGTGTTTATCTATATATGTTGGGATAAGGAAATAATTATTTCAACACAAAAATCATTCAATTGATAGGCCACGTAAGCTTTGAAGTATACGTCCACAAGTCACGAAATCTGCTATTTGGGATGTGACCTTCGTGATCTGGGACGTTTGCTTTTACCCAAGGGCGAGTCACTTTTGATTTAGCTCAGAATGTATATGAACTAGACAAGAAGATATGAAAGATTAAAGACGATTACTTCAATGACAGTTTGAGAAATGAAAGGATCTGTATTTTCCCTTTTCCTTTCCGTTATAATTTGAGCTTATGTCGTTTATTATGTGAAGCTTTTCTTTTGGAGATGATAAGATTTGCAAGATATATAAAAGATTAAGATGTACGGTATTCTATATCCTAATGTATAAGTCTAAATGTACACTCTAAAAACCATGATGTTAAACAAAACTGTTATAGTCTAATATGGATGACTGGATGGTGTTAATAGTAATATAATAATATAATAATTTATGCTTATATAGCGCATAATACAAGGGTCTCTATGCGCTTAACAAAGTAGAATACAATACAAAATACCATCTACAAAATTATTATAATCTTAACTACACAATACATGTACAGGGAATAACAAAACTATTTGAACTACTCTACTATATATTAAACAGGTATGTTTTTACAGATGTTTTGAATGTGTTAAGAGTGGGTGCAGTTTGATGTTACCCCAATTAACGCCAAATGATGTAAATTTAACACAATCCCTGTATCTGTATCGGATAACACTACTTAAATCCATTCCCACTGTTCTTGCAGTGTAGAATCTGGTACATTTTTCATTCACTTCATTCTTAATTTGTCTTACTTTTACTCTCTTTTTCCCCCTATGATTTAAAAATCAATATTGCTGAGAAAGCACAGGCATCTTCTAAAAAAATTTTAAAAATTTACAAAATTTCTTTTAGCAAAAGAAAAATAAACATTAAACATACGAAGGTCAAATAGAATTAATCTTGATAACCTAAATTATATATTACAACCCGGAATGCCAAACACATAGATACGTATCTTTCTTCCGAGGCTGGTTATTCTTTTCTCAGAAAGGCAAAATTGAAGTCTAGAATATTCATACTCATACATTTTACAGCAACCATACATTTTGAAATGACACGAAAAGAATTCGAGACGGATGGTAGTGATCATGTCCATAGAACCCCGATCATCCCATGATCAAAAGAATCTTCTTTCCCATTTGGCCTCCTATTCATTGTATTGACGTCAATTCTATTGTTTGCTCCTCCTTTTGTAACCCATCCAATACGATTATACAGGCAGCATCCGTCCAAACTAAATTGCTTTCTGCTTATCACCATGTAAATTAATGCTTTCTCGTTATCTATTTTACACTCCATCGACTACTCGTATTGGAACTATACTCGAATACTGTAGCTTTGAATATTGAAACAGAATCGACTCTATGTGTGTTAATCAATTATGATGTTGATTTCAAGGTTCGTTCATATTTTCCAATTTTTTGTGATGCTCATTACATCTTTGATAGAATTTGAAATTTCAGTAATAAGCTCCGATTGTGATACGGAAATTTATCCGAACATAGTAATTACAACCACTACAACCTTCCCCCTGTGTTGATTGTGATAACAAATTGGCATTAATTTTTAACAATAGGGCAATAGAAAACTGCAATATGCATAATTCATCGGAAGGTCATCGCCGTTCTTCTCAAAACCATTCTATTTGTTTTGTTCATCTAGAATATTTTGAACGATTGTATGCATTTTACTTGCTGACCTATTAAAGGTTCAACTGATCGTCGAATCAATCAATTGAAATGGGCTTAACAATAAATTGATCGTTGCTTTTTGGTGGTTTATTTTAGAAAAAGAAATGATAAAATACCTGAATATTGCGGTCCCTAGCAAAAGTGATATCTTGGCTACACTGATATGGTCACGTATATCAAGATATCAACAGCAATACCAACAGATATGAACAACTTAATTGATGATCAGTTCAGATAAGAGCTGTTCCCTTATCACCAGGAGAGGGCGGTCATAACATTTTTCTATTAGTGTCCTGGCGGTCTTACCCCTTACCCTGTAACATTTTGTCATAGGTTTACGAGAATAGTAACATAATTCGTGTGAAATAATTATTGATAACGAGGAATCTCGTATTGGTGTGAATTGTAAATCAATCAATTCACTTAAATCGCTGAAAATTTGAAATTCAAAACTTTTGCGCGATCCGTCTTAAACTATCGTCAAGTAAAAACTTAATAAAATTTGCTAATGATAGTAGCCCTGTTCGATGCTAAATTCCAGTCTACTTAAAAAAAAATTATTAGAAATCAAGGCTAAGCTTGATTTAATATGGGTATATATTTCAAACATTTGCAATCATTGCGATCATCGATACGCACTATTGGCGTTATTTTTAATTTAAAATGGCTTGACCTTAAAAAATGGGACCTAAACGCCAAATAATTTGAGGAAACAAAGTGACAGTTTGCTAATGTGTTATACTATCAAAACGAAAAATATGTATATTCATCAAATGTTTGTATCATATGTATTAAATATGAATATATATACTGTAGCTTTGAATCGACCATAATGAATAAGCCTGTTTATTTGCTTCACTCAGAGTGTGACTTAATGGCGAAAATAGATGTCAGAAGATCTTACATTTTCGTTTTATAAGCGCGATACTTAATAATTAGGTCAGGAAATGCTTATAATTCTTGCTCATTTGTTTTACAATATTGTGTGATTTTCTTGCCCTTTCATCCTTTGCCGCCACAGTTTATGTTCCGTAATATTACATAATGACAATTAGACCGACGAAATTGTGTTAAGCGTTTCTTTTCAATACACCAAATTTGTCATCCAATCATTTTGTAAATGGCACATACAAAATTTAATGAAGCATTGTTAATTGATGTTTTGACAACCTTTTAAAGATGTGGAGTTCCCCAATGTTTTCTAGTTCCCATGTTTCTAGCGAGCCATACAATCACATGAATTTAGTTTCCCTACGTTATCAAAATACAACAGTAAATTGGTTAATGTTGGCGAGTGGTTTAGAAAAACGATAAAATTACCCACTGAAATCAGAGCCTTGTTTTTTTTTATTTTACGAAGAAAACATCTCATTAAAATGCTCAATGATTGCTAAAGAGTAGTTAGTTTTAGTCGTTTCACCCATCTTCTTCTATTTTAGTCCTGAGAACATTTGTTGCTTAGTCCATGCTCTCCTTCAACTCTCTTTCTCTCTCTCCCTCTCTCTTTCTCTCTCTCTCTCTCTCTCTCTCTCTCTCACTTTCCATCTTCCTCCTCCTCCTTTTTCTTCCGCATAACATTTTCTTCTTCGTCTTTTGTCTTTTTCTTCTTCTTCTTTCTCTTCTTCTTCTCCTTTATGTTCCACTTCCTTTTCTTCCGCCTTCTCATCCTCTTCTCAGTCTGGCTCTCTTCCTGAATCAAACTGACCGTGTAAATGCTATCCAATACATTATCTAGTTTGTTTTCTTCCAATATCCCCAACTGATACATGTTTGTTGTCTCCTCTCAACACGAATTATTCTCAGCGGGAAAACATATGTATAACTTTAAGGCCGACTTACACCTTTGCGTTTTAGCCTGCGTCGGCCCAGCGTTTTTTTTTTTGTAAATAAAAACGCTCCCCGAGCGCACAACATACGCTAATCAGACGTTGGACTGACGTTTGGCTTGTGCTCAAGGAGCTGCAAGGAGCGTACGCTGAACATCACTCCACCGTATGACCTACGTATTTGTGCGACAAGGGAGTGTTTTTTTAACAAAAAAAAAACTAAACAAGCTGGGCAAACGCAGGCTAAAAACGCAAAGGTGTGCGTCGTCCGTTATGCAAATAACAGACAGTTGAAACTGTCCATACCATTGATGTTGTATGCTTTCGTATGACATCACATACCAATCAGATCCTTTCGTTACTCTTTAATTACGGTGGAATACGATTTTATCCAAACTTGGATCCAAGATTGGTTCCCGTGAATCAATGTTTGTCTCATTTCTTGATCAGGGATGGTCTATTTGCTCGATGTCAAAGCCGAATCACACCTTTGCGGTTTTAGTCTGCGTCGGTCAAGCATTTTTGAAGATTAAAAACGCTCTCCGATCGCACAACATACGTTGATCAAGCGGTGGAATGACGTTCGGCTTGCGCTCAAGGCACGTACGCCGAACTTTAGTCCACCATATGGTCAAGTGAACGTTTTTTTTTTAAGTTTAGAAAAAAAAACACTGGGCCGACGCAGGCTAAAAACGCAAATGTGTAAGTCAGCATTTATAACCACGAACCCAACGCCTCAACGTCTTGGTGCTATGTTTACATACTTAAGGTGACGATGATTTAGAAGAGCTATACACCGTAATCAGTTTCACCCACATGTTGGAGGCCTTGTTAAGAAAATGTTTTCTTAGTTTTGGGTTCGTTGGATCATCACGCGAGGAGTCAAGTTCATCACTTCTCCCAAACAATCAGTCNGGGTTCGTTGGATCATCACGCGAGGAGTCAAGTTCATCACTTCTCCCAAACAATCAGTCCCAATCTCCTTCCCCATAAGGCGATGAAATGTTCTCAATACGGAAGACTATGGAGGCCCTGAAGTATGCAACGGTTCATATGCAAGCTGAAATTCGCCTCACGGTCGTTCTATTTCGGACGGGAAATTTAGTGACAAGGGATGCGAGGTTTGTGACATAGGGGAGCAATTTTTTCACTTCTGGGCCCCGTAAAATAAAGGTTTGCGATTAATCGCTATATGATTTTGCGATCAATTACAAACTTTAGTACATGATTTGCCATACACTTGCGATTGATATCAATCGCTATCAGATTAGTAATTAATCGCAAACCTTTATGTTACGGGGCACTGATATGAACTTTTTTTTCGACAAGGAACACAAAAGTCGTGTTCTAGGTTACAAACCTCGCGTCCCGGGGGGATGTTTCATCAAGATTTGTTGCAGCGACAAGGAGTCATTTTCCGACAGTTCCCATAGCAACTGTAAGCGATAGTGCTTTTCATCCAATCACAATCAAGGAATTTGTCAGTGCTGACTAATTGTCTCTGCGACAAATCTTGATGAAACACCCCCCCCCCCCCCCCGTTGACAAATTTTGCGTCTCAGATCACAAACTTTGAATCTCTTGTCATAATCTTCGGGTGCGATGCAGGGCCGGATCCAGAGGGGGAGGAGGCACATGCCCCATGTTCGGAGAGGAATGATTTTTTGCTCCATTTCTCCCCTGATTAAACTTAACTACTTAAAATCTCAGAGAAGCAACCCATGAAAAGACCCTAAAATGACAGGGAAACACATCTAAACTCGTCTAGGATTCAACATTTTCTTCCGCGCTCACACTTGCCTTCGATGGACGGATTTGAAACGCCAGGGAGGAGGCAGGATGTGAATTGCCATTCTTCTACACTCCCTTTATATTTGCGGGTATTTACTAAAAAAAGTATGGGCTGCAGTCACTATACCCCCCCCCCATGTTGATATGTGTAACGTGTAAATGTTCATTATTCATAAAGATATCATTCATGATTTGCTGCAACTTGATTGCTGTAATACAGAGTCGCTTTTGGTGTCATATATCAACCGATTCTTCTTTCCATATAGCTATCTACATTCTATAACCAATGCACCGTGCAAAGAAATTTGAAGTTTGAAATTCGCTACTTTGACGTAAGGAAAATGCTTCAACCTCGATGAATTCGTTCAGCTTGTGCTCAACATCCGCAAATGTTGTTGTAGTCAAGTGTGTCCGTCTAGTATTTCTGCACTCAATGGTGTATTTCAAATTCAAATACACTGGGAATAACTTTACTGTTAACTCGAATGTGTGACTTTGCCGTAACATTCGAAAATGATGTTTACACTTGGTTTCCTTTTGGGAGTGAATTCTACCAAAGACCAACTCTAAAGGCTTAGTTTCACCGTTGCGTTTATAGCCAACGTACACCACACCCGTACCCCTGAAATTTAAAAAAGCTTCCTATCAATAAAGAATGCGGAGGAAAGACACATTATAATGCTTGCATACGTCGAACGCCAGCGGAGCGTTTTCAACGTCGATCAAGTGTCTTTCGTCAGTATTTCTGCGTTCACGACAATTGTTGTTATCAATTCAAAAGTGTGATCGAGTTTTGATAGCCTGGAAATCATCTAGCCATGAGAATTTAATTGCAAACACTCTTTATTGCAAACACTGAACATACATTTGTTGTTGGAAGGAAGCAAACTAGTTTTGAAATTGGGTCAGAAAATGTTGATTGAATAAATTGACACGCTTCGTTTCTATGTTTTTCTTCGATAGCGAACATTGGTGAAGATAGTAGTTGATTTCCTGAACGAGAAGCGCAGATGTTAAGATAAATAAAAGATGGTGATGTCTACTACTGCTCATGTTTAGCCAAAGATTGTTAGGATGCACTTCAATTCCATTTTTTTGAAGAAAAAAAGTATCAGTTGGTCGGGGAAAAATATATGTTTACCAAGTCAAAAAACAATGACAGTAACAACAACAATTACCTTACAATAAAGTAAAAAAAAATTGAACAAACAAAATTATACGAAATAAAACATGTTCACATCTACTGCTGATCACGTGTTTACATCCGAAAACAATAAAATAAAATAAAATAAAGACAGTAAATACAACAAAACAACATCAAAGAACCATTCATAAGAGAAACGAATATCGCAAACCTTGAAATAGATATAAACACGTTAAGGCTGGCTCACACCTTTGCGTTTTTGCCAGCGTCGGCCCAGCGTTTTTTTTTTAAATTAAAAACGCTCCTTGACGCATAAAGACGCAGGTCGTACTGTAGACTGACGTTCGATCAGCGTATGCTCCTTGAGTGCAAACCAAACGTCAGTCCACCGTCTGATCAGCATACAATATGCCATCAGGGAGTATTCTTAATTTTCAAAAACGCTGGGCCGACGAAGGCTAAAAACGCAAAGGCGTGAGTCTATCTTTAGTTTCTACTATCACCTGTATATCCAAATAAGTGGCAATAACTGGTTCACAAATGATCAAATCTGCATTTATTATGATGATGATGATGATGATGATGATGATGATGATGATGATGATGATGATGATGATGATGATGATGATGATGATGATGATGTGGTGATATTAATGATGATGATGATAATGATAATGATGATGATGGTGGTGGTGATAATGTTAATGATTATGATGATGATGATGATAATGATGATGATGATGATGATGATGATGATGATGATGATGATGATGATGATAATGATGATGATAATGATGATGATGATGATGATGGTGATGATATTAATGATGATGATGATGATGTTGATGACGATGATGATGATGGTGGTGGTGATAATGTTAATGATGATGATGATGATGGTGATATTAATGATGATGATAATGATGATGATGTTAATGATGATGATGATGATGATGATGATGAATGATGATGATGTTGATGTTAATGATTATGATGATAATGTTAATGATTATGATGATGATGATGATAATGATGATGATGATGATGATGATGATGATGATGATGATAATAATGATGATGATAATGATGATGATGATGATGATGATGATATTAATGATGATGATAATGATGATGATGTTAATGATGATGATGATGATGATGATGAATGATGATGATGTTGATGTTAATGATTATGATGATGATGATGATGATGATGATGCTGTTAATCATGATGATGATGATGATGATATACACTTTGAGGTATAGAGCCCCTTTTTACTCGGGTTTCATTTTAACAGTGTGTGTTGTATTTCCAAAACGTAGCTCCCCGAATGCTCGTGGGGCAACATGGGATAGATTACGCAAACGAAAATCAATTCATTGTGTAAAAACAATCGATACATTGTGTAAAAGATAATCAATACATTGCATAAAAAATATCAATCCACTTGATATTTTGTGTTAAAATGTTACCTAACAAATCATTTCCGAATGTACGTCAAACGCTTACAATCAAAGGGTGATCAGTTCCCCCATCTGGTACGCGTATCAGTACGCTCGGGAAGCGATTTTAATTTTCAAAAACGCTGGGTCTTAACCCGTTTTCAATATTGTTTTTTTCTTACAAAGACAAAAAAGTGTGATAACAAAATAAATGTAGTTTTATACTGCAATTAATTCACCAAATTCACCCAGTACATGAGAGTAAATTTTGAAGAAAAAAATGATAGTACATTTCAAGGTTAGTTTAAAATCATTCTTACACGCACGTATAACAATGGGGATGCAGATTTATGGACTCCCCCAACAGCCAGCAGGGGTCAGCATTTCTTTTTCGTTTTTGCTTGTCAAGCAATCGGCGACATAAAATGTTCAGCAAAATACACTCTCAAAAGAGCTATTGTTATAATGCATAGTCATATTTTGAGCTAGTTATATTGACTAGCTTAAAAGATCCGAGGAGCCCACCTCCCCCCCCCCCCTTTCCCTACAACAACCCTAGTAATGGTCCTGTGTTAGAACAGTGTGTTAGATATATACATCAGAAGTTCCGAGTGCAAAATGGTCATCCACTTCCCATTTGCGGCTTTAGGGATGAGGGTGTAAAGGGGGTAGGTAGGAGGAGGCTCAAAATCCAGCCAACCAAAGGGGCGCAAATTCAAATTCCAGATTTTTTCTCTTTTCCTTCTCTTCTTCCTTTCTTCTTTTCCTTATTATTCGTTTGTATTTGTTTTGTTTTTAGTTATAGATTCGCTTGTAAAGCAATCTGCTGCATATAAGATCTTCTTTCCGGTCCCTTCCTTATTTATAAAGAAAATCCTGGACCCGCCACTAATTCTGCATCAAAATTTTTGTTGACAACCCGCCCCCTCCCATCATCAAACCGGACTTCCATAGCAGCCGCCCTTTTCCTGCCAAATATAAGCTACGTATAATTTTTTGTATCTCCAGCTGTGTGAGCTAGTCCAGCGACGGTCTGCGCGCACAGCTGCTTCCCGCCATAGCCAGGCTGGCCGAATAAAATCGGTTTTGTCACGATTCATTCCCGCTCGCATTCATGGAATATATCATATCACACACATACACCATGCTTCATCAAAGTTTAATGCACTTCTTCTCCTGTTTATCACACTTTTTCTTCTTTCTTTCCTTACTTTTTCTTTTCGTGGACCGTACTTCCGAGAAGTAGCTATCATGTTGATTTCAAAGCAGTTTCATTTTCGTGTTACATTTAGGTTTGAGGAATGCATGAATTTCACTTTTTCTAAGATGCAGATTCACCGCCAACCCATTCTTTATTTTGTGCCCCCCCCCCCCTTGCACTGATCTGCAGCTTTAGCCTCAGACAACTCTCCTCCCCATTCCTATCCCTAATTCCCTTCCCTCTCTCCTCTAATTATCTTCCTTTTTTTTCTTCTCTCTTTCTCTCTCTCTCTCTTCCTCTCTCTCTCTCTCTCTCTCTCTCTCTCTCTCTCTCTCTCTNCTCCACGATTTAGATGATGATCTGCCCATAATAATCTGTTTACCAATGTTTTTGTTTGCTTATTTTCTTCATTGAGAAGGAGGAGACGCTTTTGCAGAGTGTGTAAATGCTATGACGGTGAATAACATAACGAGCAACAATGTTTCACAACATTTGGTACCAACCCTTTTAAAGCCACCTGCAGAAGCCGAGGTCCAAAGACTCGACGACATTACGTAACTTTTCAATACATAATTGCATTGCCAGCGCACGCCACAACTGCGTGAATCTTTACTACGTTATAAAATCCCCACCGCGACTTCATCTTTCTGCCTTTCGTCTTCGCCTTCCCCTTCACTGAAATTATCCCGATATTTATGTGGATCAAACGAAGATCTCTATGAAACGATATTTGATCCAGGTCCCCAATGCGTGGCATAATACCCCCGGATCAGCGCGATCATCTCGTTCCCGCCACGAGTATCGATTTCACGTACGCAGGGGCAAATATTCTGTTTCTTTAATTTCGGAGTCATTTTCCCGCCAAAACTTTAGTCCAGTTGAGGACTGTGTGTTCTGATAGCACCCACCTCTGCATATTCTCTTACACTTGGATTGAAAGATTTAATCATAGCACTGATGAGGACATCGACATTTGGAGTAATTCGAGCGCCATGAGCGCCCAACTGAGGTGGAACCGGCGCTATGTACAAGAGGCCATAATCACCATCATCATCATCATCATCATCATCATCATCATCATCATCATCATCATCATCATCATCGTCATCAACATCCCCATCATCATCACACGGTGACTGCATAGCACTGAACCACAAAATCCTTGCATAACCCTCTGATCATGCTTACCCCTCTGATCGTGTCTTATGATCAGAGGTATATGTAAGGACTCTGTGGTTCAGTGCCATGCAGTCATTGTGTGTTCAGTGTAAGTGAATATGCAGAGATGGGTGCTATCAGAGCACACAATCCTCAACTGGACTACCCCAGCCCTTGAACGAACTTTAATTGTTAAAGCAGAGGTATCCTTGCTCGGTTTGACACGGGCTGGAAAGGAAAAGAACATGGAGGGGTGAATTGATATTTGCAGTTTCCGCTTATATTCTCAGCCGGTATTTAAATTGTATTGGTTTTGAGGTTTTATATTCCAAATGCACGCATTATCGCATGCTCATTCGATTTCTTCCTATCTCTCCTCTTGGAAAAAGTCACATTACCAAAAAGTGGTATTTATATAATACTCAGTGGCGGATCTACCCCCCTTGGGCTGCCAAGTAAAACAAAATGAAAGAATAAGATCATGAAAGTATGCTTAAATACTTGAAATGAAAAATGAAAAAAAAAATCAATACTGTGGAAGGAGGCAATTTTTGTTTTGCTTGTTAAAAATTTGTAAGGCGCCGTCGTTCCAGTGCAACCCAAAAGCAAACCAGAGACAGTTAAAAGGGAACCCCCTCCCCCCCCCCCCCCCCAAAAAAAAATGGAGGAATTGCAAACAAATATGTCCAAAAATGAAATTCAACATCAAGTGAAAGATGACTTTTTTTTGTATTCTCGTAAAACATCATTATTCTGTGCAAAGGGATAATCTTCTTTTCAAGAATGCAATTTTTCATCTTTAAGGGTGCAAAACAATCCAACACTGAAAACACTTTTTAAGGCTGACTCACACCTTTGCATTTTTAGCCTGCGTCGGGCCAGCTTTATTCAAAACTAAAGACGCTTCCTGAAGGACGACTCACACCCTTGAGTTTTTAGCCTGTGTCGGCCATTCCTTTTTTTTTAATAAGATACGTTTCCCTAGCGCACAGTATACGCTGATAATACGGTGGACTGACGTTCAGTATGCGCTTAAGGAGCTTACGATGAACGTCTATCCGCCGTATGACCTACATCTCTCCTTGGGCGCAAGCCGGACGCCAGTCCATCGTATGACCAGCGTCTTTGTACGTCCAGGGAGCGTATTTTAATTTTCAAAAACGCTTGGCCGACGCAGGATAAAAACGCAAAGGTGTGAGTTGGCCTTAAAGCCATTGTTTAACATTGTTTTCATTTAAAAAATTCTCAACTGCCAGATCCTAGAGGTTATCTGAAAGTTTGATGCTGCATAAAAACTAAACTGGGAAAATATTAGGCTTTAAAATCAACGTTTAGTGCTTGAAACAAGCGAAAATCTAAAATGTCGCCATAAGCTTTGTACAGGAATTAATGCGTCATCATGACGCTTTAATTCAATGTACATAGAAATCTTGATAGTGCAGGAATAATTTTCTTTGTTTTTGGATCCTCTGTTGATTTTTCATCTATCTGAATATATTTAGGTAGGTTTGAGAATTTTTTAAATTGTGCAACTTTAATGTGTGACAATGTCTTTAAGTATCTTATAAAGTTGTTTTTTTTTCAGGTAGCTAATGATGATATTGTACCAACGTAAGTAACAAAACAATCCAGTTGCCATGGTAACTAATTAAATTTTTATCTCGCGTGTAGGCAGGGAGGGATAAAGTAAGATACACCATTTTAAAAACGACTACACGAAAAGGTTATTATTGAGGATATGAACAGATCTACTTAATACGCACTATCTGTTTCCGCAAGGGTGTATTATAAACTTAATTATTGAAGACTATGATGATGGACAGCTTTTTATTCACAGATCGACGTTTGAGATAAATCTTAATTTGTTTAATAGAGAGACTCTATATCAAACTGGGTTCTATTTTAATGTATAAATTACATTGTATATTCTGTACATATTATGAAGAGGCGGTTTTAATTTTTACGTTTTGGAATTCACCGTATTTTGCCTAAGTGTATTTCTAGAGCACTGTAATGAGCTAATATACTCTTCAAATGCCAGGTAACATATGATGTTCGCACAACTATTGGGTTAGAAGATATCAGCTGTTGAATATTCTTAAGAAAATATTTTAGATGTGCAGCTAAGATATTGTCAAGCATATTTTTAATTGCTTACCATATTTTATTTCTATGTGTTATGTGAAGGAATTATTTGTTTGCTTTACCGTTCTCAGAATGGAAAAGTGTACTATTCCTATGTTTACAGAATTTCTAATACGTGGTGATTATCATTAGATTTAGGCTATGAATACAAACGTTTTACTAAGCCCTAACTAACTATATAGAGCCAAATGGATGGACGTACGTGGTTGGTAATCAAAGGAGAAGATTATAATTCACATAATCGTTCTTAAGGTTACGAACGACTTTTGTATGTTCGTCAAGAACTTCAGGTAAATGGCACCTCCAGTTATCCTTGCTTAAAGGCCGACTCACAACTTTGCGTTTTAGCCTGCGTCGGCCTAGCGATTTTAGAAATTAAAAGCGCTCTCTTGACGCACATCATACGCGGATCAGACGGTTGACTGACGCTCGACTTGCGCCCAAGGACCAACAACAAAAACGCTGGACCGACGCAGGCTAAAATGCAAAGGTGTGAGTCGGCGTTAACATGATTGTGTCGTGCTATCATACTTGTATATCTCCCGGGTTCATCAACCGAATCTTCCTGCATCGTCAACCTTTATAGAGAAAAGGACATTTGCTCCCGACCCAAATAAGATGTTACCATTTCCAAAGTATCATCATTCCTTGACGATGGATTACTTATGCTAAAGATTTAGCATGATTTATGAAATCTATTAACACAATTAAGTGAGTTAAATACATGATAAAGGAATCATAAACAGGCGTAATCATGTTATCATTGTCTAAATATAAAAGCCAAGAAAACGGACACAACACATGAAGACCCTTTTATAGGATGCGATACTTCACATTTTCATAAAGCTGCAATTTTTTACAAAATGCATTTAAAAAGCGGTTGTTGTGGAATTTGAACCTGCGCCATCATCATTTATTTTTTTTCCTCGTAGAATGTCAAATAAATAAGAAAAAAGGGTTAACTGAAAAAAAATATAACTAAATTCTAAGTTATAGACGGTATTCCTACTGAGCTATATATGTATCCGCTCTTATTGAACAATGGACTTAAGGACATTAGAAATGTCGTTAGCCAATGGGTGAATATTTTGACATATGTTCACGGGAAATGGATTGTCACTGTTCACGTATACAGACTCTATATATAATACAATTCTGTCAATTGGTCGAAAAAAGTGAGGAGCTTCGTTATTTATATTTCCATCCATCTATTTTATTCATTCATTCATATGTTACCAGGGTAGCCCATTCAACAAAGTTTGATCTTCCATGGGGCCCTGGAACACATTGAAATAAGAATAAAGTGATCCGTCACGGCATAGGCTTGAAGCTCAAAGCTGTGGCAACTCAAAATACATTGTAATAATCTTTCTCAATATGTTAAATAAGCAATATTGCACCTTCCTGAAAAAAAAACACGTAAAAATGTACAGGAGGGTGCTTCAAGTCTTGAAATATCCAATGTTGCACCTTTTTACTAACTGTGTATGATGAACATACATACGTACACCAGTTTGTGACAAACTGTTCCTTGGCAACTCTTTTTCGTACCTCTAACAAATAATCATGTGTGGGCTGAAATAATCTAATGGCTTATTTCCTGACAATAATCACCCTGAGTATGTAACCTTTAATGCTTTTCCTACTTTCATTATTTAATGAGTTTGTACTATTGTTTTCATTTTGTTTCACCTGTGCACAAGGTGTTTACAACCTTTGCAATTGATGAATCATCCGTGTTTTCACGAAATGACGGAAGCCAGAGATTAATGTTGTACAAAATGATTTAAAAATCTATTGAAACGTGTCCTTCCATAGAACTAACGCGTTGTTCGATAGGATGCCCGTTGAATTGGCGCTATGTCGGGATTTCTTTTTGTTAATGCAACAATACCCTTTGGCTCCCGTCACTTCGTAAAAACAAGGACGAATTTTTGTACCTCTAACAAATAATCATGTGTGGGCTGCAATCATCTAATCGCTAATTTCCTGACAATAATCACCCTGAGACTATAACCTTTGTTGCTTTTTCTAATTTCATTATTTAATGAGTTTGTACAATTGTTTTTATTTTGTTTCATTAGTGCAAATTACTTTTACAACATTTGCGATCAATATAATATGATTATGTTGAAACCTCTAAGGAGTGATTCTTCAGAAGCCAAGGTTGCATTAGGGTAATTAAGGAGTTGTATATTGATTAAACTATCTCTGACAATATTGAAGCTCTTTCTTTATTGATTTCCCCTGATACCCCCTCCCCGACAAAAAAAAACACACGCACCCCAAACCCAACAACCGCGATTCTAGATTTCACGAGCCTGTGGATTATTTTACAGCATGTTCAAAATGCTAAAGAAAGCACACACAAAAGTTGTTCACCTTTATAGAAAGTGGGATTACGTTTTTTTAAAGAACGTGTGTTCAGTAATAACATTTACACCTAATATTTTTAACTATACTGGCCCACCCGTAGGCCTATGTGGTAAAAAATAGGATGATCTTATTTGGTATGTGTGAGTGAACAAATCTGTAAGTAGAAAGGCATTTTTTTAGATAAGTCACAGTAGACTTTTTGGAAGGACCTTGTAAAAATTTATGTATACGATACTTTCAAAGTATAATGATATGATAATCTTGCTTTGATACCGCTCTTTAGTTTCACAATCATTACATCTTGATGGTTTTCTGCGCAAGAATGGGCATAGTTCTTAATAAGGATAAGTTGGTTTAATGACTTTTTTTGATAAACCTTTTCAGAGTGTAGTTTGCTTTAAAACAAATTAAAACATGGAAATTTACCAATAAAAGTGGCAAGATTTATATGATAGCAATATTTGACTTGCATTAGAATAAGAATTTTGACAATTTTCTGCATTAGACGAAAAAAGTGGATGGGCAGGAGAGTGCAAATTGAGGGAGATGTAAATGGGGGAGAGAGAGAGTGGGAAAGAGAGATATAAGGAATAAGAGAGAGAGAAAGAGAGGGAAAGAGAGATATAAGGAATAAGAGAGAGAGAAAGAGAGGGAAAGAGAGAGAAATAGAGAGAGGGAGAGAGAGGGGGGGAGAGTGAGAGAGAGAGGGGGACAAAGGAGAGAGAGCATGGGAATGAGAAAGAGTTGGAGAAGAAAGAGAATGAGGGATTTTGAGGGAAAGGAGAGAGGATTTGTCATGCATTCTGGAGGTGACGAGACCCAGATCAAAGTGCTCCTATTTCACAAATCTGTGGCAATCTGAACTATTTCTATCTCACCATTTCTTCCATATCCCTTTCTAAATCCGGTCTAGCCCCCTCCCTCAGAGATACCAACCGATCAAGAAATTTCTCGAATTTTTCTGCTGTCAATCAAAGCAAGAAAATGTTGGCGTGGAGTCCTCCTTTAAATGACAGGTCACAGTAGGGTTTTTGTAACCACCTTGTAAGAATAGGATATATAGGATACTTGCATATGATACTTGTCAAGTACAATTAAATGAAAATTTTGCCAATATCTAGACTTGCAGTTATCATATATTTTTATCTTGATGGTTTTCTGCTCAAGAAATGGTTAGAGTTAAAAAAAACTTTATTTAACGACATATTTTTATCTAGGGGGGGGGGGGGCTTTACGGGGTGCAGTTTTCCTAGAATATAGAATAAAATTTGATCATCAAAAGTGGCAAGATGTTTATATGATAGCATTAGGCTGTTCATAACACAACAACGAAATAGCGACATTTTGACTTACAGTATTATAAACATTTGACCAATTTCTGCCTTGGAGGAAGGAAAATGGAAGGGCGCAGGGAGAGTGCATGTTGAGGAAGAAGGAAATTGGGAGTGAGAGAGAAAGAGAGTAAGAGAAAAGGAAGGAGAATGAGAAGAGAGAGAGGGGGGGAGAGATAGGAGGAATGAGATAGAGAGGCAGAGAGGTAGAGAGAGAAGGAGGGAGGTTTGGAGAAGAAAAGGAGAGAGGATTTGTCATGCATTCTGGAGGCGATGAGACCCAGATCAAAGTGCTCCTATTTCACAAATCTGTGGCAATCTGAACTATTTCTATCTCAGCATCTCTTCCATATCCCTTTCTAAATCCGCTCTAGCCCCCTCCCTCAGAGATGCCAATCGTTCAAGAATTTTCGTGAGGTGAATTTCCATATGAATTCAATTCTTTCGTCACAAGTGAATGGATAAGAGCTTAGTTGTTAATGTAATATTTCCTTTCACTTTTGTTCAGCGTTTTCGTTATTTGCACTTCATCCCTTTACTTCATGCATACATGTATTTCTCGAACGATTGGCAGCTCTCCTTTCTCCGATCCTTAAAGGTATTCATAAGAAACCCTTTTTGCGTTCCCTTTGAACTTCTAATCTTGAATTCGCAGTCAGAATCACACTTTCTATTTTGGTGTGCTCGTGTTTCAAATTGAGCAGAACGTTTTAGCCCAAAGTAGCCACTATCAGCTAGATCAGACACTGACGGAATGGACTTTAGTTATATTCCGAGAGCTGGGCTACGTTAGAAAGACTGACACACACTTTTGAACCTATAGATAACTTCTTAGCATTCATGACGCTACGTAAACGCACGAGGCTTCTTTAAAGACCGTCACACCTTTGTGTTTTAGCCTGCGTCGGCCAAGCAATTTGAAAATTAGAATCGCTGCCCGAGCTCACAGTATACGCTGATCAGACGGTAGACTGACGTTCTGCTTACCCTCAAGCAGCGTACGCGGAACGTCGGTCCATCGCATGACCTGCGTCTTTGTGCGTCCAGCGGGCGCTTTTAATTAAAAAAAAAACACTGGGCCGACGCAAGCTAAACACGCGAAGGTGTGAGTCAGCCTTAGTACATGCTCACTAAAAGCGCTTGATGAAAATCTTCATCAACGGCAATCACGCGTCTTTGTTCTGCATTTCTGCGATCACGGAGCGTCAAGAACGCTGTGAATACGCTGGCTATAATCGAAAGTGTCACTCCTAAAATGAATCAGTGAGTGTGACAAGAGTGTTGTGCTTTTGGAATAAGTCGGTTCTAAACGAACATGAATCTTTGGAATGCTTGCACAAGTTGCAATATCAAAATATGACTAAAATCATCACTTCCATCTGGTAGAAACAAGAGTGAAAAATATTCATAAATAGATCTTTATGTGATAGAGATGAAGATATGGAACATCAAGTTTGTATTTCCATTTCATTTTTTTCAAGATCGTAGTTCTGAAAATACGGTCCTGTGATTATGAATATTGCAACCACAATATGAAATGAAATGGCGCGTGTTTTCACGAAATGACTGCAACCCAGGGAACAAGTTGTACAAAGCCAGTTTACAATTCAAACGTGTTTTTTATGATATTAACCCGCTTTTAAAAAGAATGCTCTGTGAATTATTGCTATGTCGGGGTTTCCTTGTTTTTATGCAACCGAAACAGTTTTTAGAACAATGGTACTAGTATGAATCTCATTTGCAGGTCGTTCATCGGTCAAGTAATTGCTTTTAAACTCCGTTCTAACCTAGTTTTCAAAAATCCCGTTCAAATTAACGGCCTTCAACGACTTTAACGGCAGCCAGTTGAACAGAAACTAGTCAAACGAGAGGTCTGAATTGGACAAGTGATCACAAAAGTAGACATCCTAACTGCTTTGGTAATCCACTTTGCGAAGTAGATTTTCGTGTCTTCGAGTCGACATGAAGTTGAATTGAAATCCATTTCGCTTGTCTCTTGTCTGAACTCGGACACAACTGGCCTTCTGAGCCGGCTTTCGAAACTATTTTAGTGGAACCACTTTCAAAACTAGGTGTGAATGGGGTCTGGATTTCAAGTCCACTTCACGCAAAGTGGCTCTGTTGCCAGGACGATGGACAAAAAGCTGGGTTAAAATACTTTCCGTGTGATCAAGCCTCTTGTATATTAATGTGTACATTTGTGTTTTTGTATTGTCTCTGCATAGCCAAAACAGCCAAATGCTTGACATATCCAGGGTGAAATTTAATGCCATTTTACGAGTCCCTAGCGTTCAAGCTACCGGTTGATCTGGTTCTTGGTCACGAAAATATATTTCGCAAAGTGAATTTACAAATCAGTTTTGAAAGTCCACTTTCATGATCGTTTGTCCCGTTCATACCTGTCTTTAAACTTGTTTCTGTTAAACTGGTTTCCGTTAAAGTGGTTTAGCGCCGTATATCTGAATGGGGCCACAGTATATTAGAAGAGGATAACCCTTGCAATTGTTCTGTCATCCTCTAAGCTCTAAGACTAAATCAGAATTAAATTGGTCATAAATGATAATATGAGTATTTTGCCAATGCATTTGATTTTAATGATGCCATTTAGATGCAAAGATTATTTGAAGGGATAATAGGATAATATTTCGTGGACATGGTGAAGAGGTTGTGTCAATCATTACAGCTTTAGGAGATCAATTTGGCTTAAAAAAAATCGCAATTAAACACAAATCTGAAAACGGAGGTACCGAGCCTCTATTTGGACGTGCGTCAACGATTTCGTAATTTTAGCCAGCGTGCACCTGACGACCAGCTAACGATCCGATTTGGGAAATGAATCGGAATACCATTTTATATGGTCATTTTGACAAATAAAATATATTTTTTACGATAACTGGATATTCGCTATCGATACCGAGATATCGAAATCAAAGGTCGTCAAAACATGAACAACAATGGCAGCGCCTAGTGGAGAAATCAACAACCATGAATCGAGATTTAATCTCGTAGATGATGATGATTTGTAGGGATTCATTTCATCGACAGATTATAAGTAGGATATAAATTTGGCTATTATTTCGGTTTAGTTGTGTAGGATATAAATCAAATATACCATGCACATTTTTCGAAGTACTATATGGAATTATGAATTCTTTGGTGACCAGCATAGTGACTATTTTCTTCGAGGCTGCGCCCCTCAGAAAATAGTGCTATGCCAGTCACCTCACAATCCATAATTCCAACTAGAACTTCTCAGTGCATGGTATACTTGATTACTTGATTCTTGTTCCGAAAACTTATTAACAAAATCAGACAATCCACTTTACTTAGCGAAGTTTCATATCTTCCTCTTTTTTCAGCAAAGTGAAGCGTTTTTTGTTTCTTGCTTGGGCATGCTTTTATCAACTCTTCATATATTTGGAAAAACCTTTGTTCTAATTTTTTTCTCGCTAGTATACAAAGTCTGCTATAATGTCGAGGATTCCTATCAGGGAGCATCATTGAAATGTTGAAAATCCTTGACTTACGCATTGTCAGACTTTGCAGAATTTTTGATAGTTCATCCGATTTTTCTGCTTTCACTGAATTCAACGGATTGGTTCGCATCTTATCAATATGGCTTGTTTTAGGGAAGAAAACTGTTCTAAATAAAAAGAAATTCAAAAAGGTGATTAAAAAAAATATATATTTCCTTGTCTGTGACCTTTTCACCGGCCAAATGATGCTCATTGATGGGCATATTATCATAAGCCTTCATTGAGCTAATTAATTTTAATGTGTTGAATAATGTAGATCGATATGGACGAAGGACATCTGTCATGTGGCAATCGAACATAAAGCGGATCAATTAATGTTAATGTGTCATTGCAAAGTTATGAGTCATTAAATGGTAATGATGGGGAAATGAGAGGGGTGGAAAAGGTATGAGAATGGGAGGGTGAAAACACGGAGGGAGAGAGAGGGGAAGGGGGGGTAGAGAGGGGAAGGGAGAGAGA